>JABASP010001276.1:0-31686 GCA_019776565.1 Sminthurinus signatus | reverse complement strand
ATATGTCTAGTTATTTAAGAAAACCCCCAGCTCACACAATTCCACTTTATTGCATATTCTAATAACCAAGAACAAAAACTATCTACCCTGAAAATTTAAAGTCTCTAGCAAATTGGGAAGTATTTTAAAATAATTAATTAAATTTGAATTCATGTGTAAAGACATAGAGGGCGGGAAACTTGTAAGGCCTCTCTCTCTCTAATCCTTACTGTGTGAGCTGGGGGTTTTCTTAAATAACTAGACATATTATATGTGATGAGCATTTTTGTTTTGCAATTTTATTCCAGAATTTCAGACTTCAGTCTGATACCAATTCCATGTTCATTTTCATTAGCATTAGCATTATCTGAACCATTGGCATTACAGCATTGTAGATTGCAGATTTTACACACACGACCCATGCGGATGTTTGAGACTTTTCAGATATTATTTATTATATTATATTAGACACACACGTCTCTGAAATTGGAAGAATGACGGAAGAAAGAAGACATGAGAAAATATGAGCACTACAATATTTTACATTTTGGATAACTCTCGCCAAAGAAGAATTTTGTAATTTGAATTTGAATTTTGAAATGAAATTCCAAAATTCCAAATTCCAAGTTCCAAGAGTTGCAAAAGAATCCATCAATTTTTCTCAAAAACATGATAAGCGTGATGGATATTCGGATATTTGATATTTGAAATACTCTGAACTCTGAATAGAGAAAATATAAAGCTTCGCAAAGGTGAAAACTTCAAAATCCACACATTCTAAACGAGGGTGCTAATAATTGAAAATTCTTTCTCTATCGATAGATCCTGTTTATGAGCTGTGAAATATGAGCTAAAAGTTGTGAGGTTAAACATGACAAATGAAAAATGAAAATATGAAAATTATTATGTACATGAATCATTGGGTTTTTGAAAAAATAAAATGAAAGCTTTTCAAACTCAATACAGCTAAGGTCAAGAGTCAAGAGTCAAGAGAAAATAGAAAAGAGAAAGTAAAAAAAGTGGAGCAGTCGACATAATAACAGTTTTCAAGATTGAAGAATCAACAGTCAACATTCAACAACCTGAAACAACCTCAAGGAAAGATTAAGTGACAGAACTAGACGGAAATTCATCTTTCTGTCTCTTTGACAGCTGACAGCTTGTCAAAAAGATTAGAAAAGATATTAGATGCTTTTGTGCTTTTGTGTGTTGTGACTCGTGACATTCCTCAAATTTCAAAGTTTCAGAGTTTCAAAGCTTCAAGCAAAGCTCAAAGCTCATTCTTCTTTCTTTCAGACCCACAAAGTACAAAATGTACATAATATTCCTTACATTTTAAGTAGATTTTGTGTAATCTGTGCTTTCTCTTATCTATTATTTCTTTGCTTCATTCTGTACATATATTCCATTGTGTATTCTGTATTCAAAAGTATTCAGAATTCAAAAGACAAATTATAAATTGCAAGCACAAAAGTAATAAATCAGAGAGTATTCTCAAAGTTGACAATTGACAAAAGGTCATACAGATTATATGCAAAAAATACAGAGCAAAAAAGCTACAAATGAAAAGGAAATTTTTTTCTTTTTTCTATCTTTTCAAAACTCGAAACTAAATCCGAAACTTCCTTTGAAATATCTGTTCATCCTTTACATTTCACACGTACTAATTTACTGCCACATTGAAGCTTTTCCTATTGATCTTGTATCTTATAGATATTAGTTTGGAATTATACAGAAATTTTTTTTTATCAAATATCAAATTCATCCATAAACTTGACACTTGTCCACTGTTCATTTCAATTTTCAATCTACTTTTACGCTCAGGATTAAATTATCCAACTTTGAACAGTGAACATTCAACTTTGAATCACAGTGAACAGTCAACAATCAGCTGTCTCAGTTCTCAATGTTGAAGGATGAAAGATGAAAAGATGCACGAAATGTAAAAAAAAACATACTAAAGCTTCCTCAGTGTTGAATGTTGAATGTCGAATGGTTGAGAAAGGGGATGAAAAAATGAAGAGAGGAATTAATCCCGTAATAATTGTATTCATATTTGTATATTTGTCTATAGTTTCTAGTTTCTAATTTTGTTTATTATTGTTTGGCTGTTTTCAAAAGTCTTTCACACTTTCTTTGATCCCCAATTTTCTCCATCGTTCTCCGTTCATCGTTCATCATCTTTCATTTCATGTACTAGATACTAGATATTCTTCAGGAGCCCAGGAATGAAAATGAAAAGGAACAGGAGAAAAGTATAAAGTATAAAGAGTAAATAGTAAATTGAACTTTGCATGGAATCATGTGTCCTTGTTCTTGTTCTTTTTACCTGTTTGTCTGCTTTTACAATTCCCAGGCAACTTTTTGTTTTTGTTTGGAATTGTGTATGATGGGAAATGGGAAATGGGAAATGGAAAGTATTAAAAGTTTGTCTTTGATGATAAAGGGAAATAACAAAGAAAAATAATAATAAGAAAAAAATTTTCTCTACGTTTGTCTTTTACCTTTTATCTTTTTCCATTGAGCATTGAGCATCCAATTAGTTTTCAATTTTCAGTTTTTCCATCTACTTTCTACTTTCTACATGATCCAATTGGATTTTCTCCTTTCCTTTCCATTCTTTTGTATTTTGTATTTTATATTTTATGTGAGGCTGGCAATTGTGCACCTTTTACATATTTTGTATTTTGTATTTGCTGATATCTCTCTCTCTCTGAGTAGAATGCCACATAACACCTAAAGTTCCTTGCATCACTCGTGTATTGTGTCTCGTGTGTTGTGTAACATGTAATTTATGTGTGTTTTACATGTATAATAAATGTACAATGTAGGATGGGTGGCATGTTACATGTCCCATGTTAACAGTTGAGTGTTGAGTGTTGAGTCACACCACTACTTTTTTCCACGAGTTGGAGTTTTGAGTCGATCCTACATCGCACATAGCTTAATATATTAGGAGCACTATAAACCACAACTCTGTTTGTTTGTGTGTGTGTTTGTAAGTTTGTTGGAAGTTGGATGTGGATCCAATTCACTTGTTGCAGATACCTATCGCTTATCGTTAGATACAATAGATAGACAGTTCATAGGTACTTTTACTTTCCCTTTCTTTTCTTTCTCTTTTCTTTCGCAAGTCCATCTATAATCTATAAACTGTACACTATATAGAATGCAGATGATAGGTATACTTTACCTTTGGTGAAAATATGTAGAAGGTAGTTTCTGAACATTGGCTTTTATCCAGAATGTAGAATATAGAATGTAGAATCTATTCTATAGAATTCATAAATAAGCAATAACTAATACACACAACACTGGAAACAGTAGTAGCTGCATTAACCAAGGAGCTTAATAATAATAATAATATTGATAATAATAAGAAAAGCTGGAGAACTGGAAAAAGAAAGATAATCGACAAGAATCTAGAACCTAGAATCCAACCAGCAGCATGTCTCTCAAAACTCCAAACTCAAAATGAAAATGAAAACGACTAAAGGAATTTTTTCTCCTTGTTTTTTACATTGTATCAATATATCTGTAATCTATAGAATCTAGAATGTATAATGTGATACCACCCGCCAATCTACATGATACATTCTGCACACAATAATACATGTATACGATATACGATGAAAATTGTACAAACAAGGACAAAGGACAACGGACAAACTGGAACAGGACATGGAAAGTTGGGGTTGGGAGCATTGTTCTTGAAAATATCATGTAGTAAATATAAAATGTGGATCTTTTTGTTCTTCTTTTCCAAAGTCTAGAATCTAGAAACTAGAGTCCAGAGTACAGAGTCCATAGCAAAAAAGGAGAGGAGCTGACAGCTACAAGCTGCAACTCTAACCGTGGAAATAGAGCCGCGCTTTACTGGAGAGAGTGTAGAGTGTAGAGTTGAGAGTTGAGGCAGGAGGCAACTACTGCTGTAGACTTGATTTTGGTTTGGTTTGGTTTGGCATGAGTCGGGTTTGCTTGCTCTTGCTCTTGCTCGTGCTCGTACTCGTGCTTTTGCTTATGCTGTAAAGTATGACTAGTGAAACTCCTGATTCTCTCCCCAGTCCGTCTTTGTAGCTCATACACATCGAACGACTTGTCTCGCTCTCCTGTTCGGCTTCAGTGTCTCTCTGTGCTTCTGCCTCTGCATCTGCATCTGTGTCATCGCCATCAGTTTAGTCAGTTTCATGCTTTTTTCCTCACACACTTTTGCTTCCGGTCATTAACATGTACTTTTCACTTTGTCCAGTGAACATTGTACATGTACAGATGAAGTCAAATCGACCGAGCTGAAAACTGAAAACTGAAAAAACCACCACCAGAAACAGCTCAACTAACTAACCAGCCAACCAGCCAACTAGTGAAATAGACAGTAGACAACCAGACAGCTGAAGCTTGGGTTTCTTTTTTTGTTTGCTCAGTTCAGTGTTACAGATACAAGATACTAGATACAGTAATAATATGGCTATTAGCAACTTTGGGTGAGTGGATGTGGAATTTCGAGTTTGGAGTGTCGAGTGGTAAAAAAATACATTACAGGAGAAAAAGTCTGCAGCAGCTTGGTCTGGTTTTAACTGGGAACTGGTAACTTGTAATGTGAATATATGTACTAGTGTTGTGTCTTGGGAAAGGAAACAAATACTTAATGATCCTACAAACTACAAACCAACAAATGGACAGTATACCTTTCAAGAGAAGGCCAAAGTCAACGTCAAAAAAGAGCAGAACAGGGCGCTAACTGGTGGCTCTAATCATTAATAATTTGACTCTTGAGAAACTCACAACTCAAAACTCAACGGACAACGGACAGAACAGAACAGAACCTGCTCCTGTTACAACTTTTCACTTTTCACCCCCTCGCCAGAAAATACAAAAAGTATTCGTGCACATTACTTTAGACAAGAGACAAACGGCCGGATGTAATCTCTTGATTTTTGATTTTTGATAATACTTTGTAGTGAAATATCCATCGTCCATCGTCCATCGTCCATAGTACATAGCACATGCAACATGGAGTTTACACTCTAAAATCTACAACCTAAAATCTGTACAACTTTCAACTGTAATTCTCAAGTTCAAAATCAGTCAATCAATCAATCAATTAGCCATTTGCTGTTTGTCATTTGTCACACTTTTTCTACAGAGTATTTTACCTTTTACTTGACCTCGTTATTGTTATTGATATTTTGTAATTCATCAGTCGTCTGGAAACTGGAGTCTGGAAACTGGAAAATAATTTTCAATAGTCAGCAGATTCTCGTCATTTCAGTGTGCAGTGCTCCTGTCAAATGTCAAATAAGTACGTGTTGTCAATTTTCAACACTTTCAGCACCCCATAGAAAGTTGTAACACAACATCAACAATCAACATTGTCTGTACCTCTAGTGTATTTTTTTACTCTAACATTATTATTAAGTTGTGAATCAATTATCAAAAATAAAAAATCAAGGATCAAGTACCAATTTAATTTCCAAGGTGGGTCTGAAAAAAATGACAAAGTGACAAAGTTTTGATTTCCTCCATGCCTTACAACAGGATACAACAAGGCTCTTGGGTAAGTGACATTATCAATTATCAATTATAAATTATGAGATTTTCTCCCTTTTTAATTTTTCACGTCAAGTTGCTGGAAAATTTCCTTAGGATTGAGGACTGAGTGTAGACATGTCGAGATTTTACATGCTCAATACTCAATACTCAATGGTCAAGCTTTCATACTCCATATACTCTATGGAACATGCATCAGGAACCTGGACGATGGACGATAATAAATAATAAAAGGTATTTTTAGCTAATAAGAATGAGATTTGTGTGGGCTATTCAACGATCACAACAACACACAACATATGAAATGAACAATGAGCCGAGAGAAGCGTAGAAAGTGGAAAGGATTGCTGGTTCCACTGGGATTTTCACTAGATTCCAGATTCAAAAACAGAATCAGTGTGTAGGCTGCAGACCGTAGGCTGACAGTCCAGATCAACCTTAACTTGTATCTCCAATACGCAAAACAAATATACGTGTAAAACCATGAGATTCTTCTTCTTCTTGATTTGGTGTATGACATGTCTCGTCATCTTGATCCTTGATCGTCTTTGAACTTGGACCTTGACTTGTTTTTGTTTTCCTTTTTTCTGGTGCTGGTTCTGGTTCTGATTCTGTTGTTGATTGCTGATACCTTTTGTATTTTGTATTTTTTGTACCTTTCTTTTCCTTTGAGAGTGGGGATAAAAGATAAAAGTCTGGGTGGAAATCATAAACAAGTAGAATTTATTTCCGTTGGGAATTCTGGTTTTCCCACTGATCAAATCCTGCATCCGGCCGTTATCCTGAATCCTGAGGTATTCTTATCTTTAGCCTTAGCGCTGTTTCTGTTTTTGTTTTTGTTTCTGTTTTTGTTTTTGTCGTCGTTGTTTTGTTGTTGTTGTGTATGCGACTGGACATATTGTGTATTGTCTATTTTGTAGCGACGTAATAAGACACAATTTTTGTTGGATGATTTCAAGCTTCAAGATGCTTTCACTTTCCCGTTTTATCCGCAACAGCAATGACAAAGACAATGACAATCAAATCCAGGATTCCAGGATTCCAGTATTTTATTTTTCCCAGCTTTTTTCTCTCTTTGAATGAGGAATGAGGATAACTTTTTTGAACTCTGTGACACTGCATTTTTTTAGGGCTGAAGAAAATCTCCAATTTTCATTTGGTCTAATAATAAAAGTGTCATTTTTCATCTGATTCCAAATTCCAAGTTCAATGATGTTCAATGTTTAATTTTCAGCGCCTTTGACTTTTTTTAGACCTTTTTATACAGAGGTATAAAAAGTTAGTTGTTCCTTTTATTCAAATTCTAATTTTGACAAATGATCATTCTATTCAGAATTAGAAACACAAAAGGGAATAACAGGAAAATCGGGACGAGTGACCGGTGGTTTTGGTTTTGGTTTCGGTTGATGGTTTAATTATAGTGTAATTTAAAACTGGGTTCACGCTCCAGTTCTAATGAAATATTGTCAAGTATGAATGGACAACTTACTTTGGTGAATGAATGGGTGTCACCAGAACAAGTAAAATAGACATATTGCATCTTGTACATTGTACATGTGACTCTGTGTACTTTGACAGTTGACAGTTGACACCATACAAAATAGAAAATAAAATACCAAGATACAAGACAAAGTCAGAGTCAAATTCAAAAGGAGATGAAAAATGAAGGAGACTATTGATCTCCCAATCTTTTGTATAGAATTACCATTCCTTTGATTTGGACTTGAAACTTGAAGCTTGAAACTTGAAATGAGTTTTGACTTTGACTTTTGACCCACGCCTCCCTTTTGTTTTATCCTGTATCATGTTTCAAGTATCAAAGGAAAAGAGAACCGAGAACTGAGAAAAGAGAAAGAAAATTACAGCTTCCCCTATGCAAATGGTAAAAGGTACAACGTATTATGAACATGATGTAGAATGTAGAATCTACTTGTGTAAAGTACATATAACATATATAATATAAACTATATGTGTTTGAAGATAACAGGAAAATGGAAAATAGGTCGTTCGCTCCCCGTTTTTCCGTCTTCCTTATCTACGATTACGATTACGATTATTTTCCATGGTGCATTTTATATTATATTGTGTTGTGTGTACTCAATTTCAATTTCACTTTCACTTTCCCTCTGGGTTGTTGTACTTTTTAGTTCCTTTCCAATGATGAAACCTTCAATATCTACAATCTACAAAGTTGTGCGTTGTAGCTTGTAGATTCTTTGCCTGTATCCTGCATGTAAATTTGTAAAAGAGTCAAAGTCAGGTCCAAGTAGAGAAAGAGAGCGAGTGCCGGTTCCACTGCTGACTGCTGACTTGTACTGCCGGTTAGCATTAGTATTTATCATTCATCATCTATCATTTATTTAAGCTCGTCCTACCTCCACCGGATCCTCAATTATTCATGCAGGAGGAAAACCCATAGATTCATCCAGTAACTTGGACCGTCTACTCTGTACTCTGTACTTTGTACTTTGTATTTACGCTAAAAGTTGTAAGATACGAAATACTCATACTGATACTGAAATGGATACAGATAATAATAATAATAATACGCCAACACACCAAAAGATACTGTACACTTTACTCTTATTCACCCTGTTATCAATCTGTTATGACCCATAAATTTTTAACAGCCTCAGAATCAACATCAACAGTTCCGTCTTTAGCTGATCACAATGATTCACCATTCACCATTCATCATTCATCATTCATCATCCTCCATCAAAGTGTATTTACTATTTAGTATTTACTATTTTTTATCAAGGTAGTTTTGAATTTGAAATTTCCAATGGGAAATGTGAAAAATGGAGGAAGGATCTTAAATTAAGTTTTTACTTGTCCTTTTCCATTTTTAATACGCACCTTTCGACTTTCCACTTCCCCGCACCCATTATTAATTAGTGGGAGTCGGGATAGTAGTAAAAAACATCATGAAAAAAGTTAAAAAGTACCCATAATCAAACCATAGAAGACCACAGCAAGCTGAACCTGAAGCCTACGATTTGAGGATTGAGAATTGAGCAACCTCTATTTTCCATTTTTCATTTACACACTACACACCACATGAAACATGGGAAAATGGACCAAATTCTCAGCTAAAATTAATATGAAATATGGAATATGGATGACAGCAGAGAATATTCTGATGCTGGTACTGGTATTCAGAGAAGGCTCGTTATTATCATAATCATAATTATAATGGAGCATACGACATACGGCATATGGGATGTGGATTTGGATGTGACATGGTATTTTGTGATATCTCCAATCTCCAGCCTCTCATGATCATGCTGATTCCAATGGCAGATATAAGATATACTATTACAAACAAAAAGTACTCTCTACTCACTACTCACAAACATGTACCTTGTGTTCAAAGAGAAAGGAGAAAAGAGAAAAGAGGAGATAGCAGATACTATAGATTATAGATACAATATACAGTGTGCTTGTGAATATAGATGAGAGATAAATACATGGACGTGTGTAATGCGTACGAGTAATCAGTAGACAGTAGTTGAGTTGAGTATTGAGCATTGAGTAGGCTACTTCTATCTATCTATTTAAATTCTGCACTGTACATTCTACATGGTTTTCTCCCTCATTTCCACTTTCACCATCAGCCAATGCCAATGCTACTGTTGTGGAGAAAAGAGGAAGAGAAAATTCCATAGCCACAGTTTTCCTGTGTACCTAAACTAAAATTATCATGTTCTTTCTGAGCTAAAGTCTGCAGTCTGCATTGCATATTCCATGTGATACATTAGTCTCTGTAATCTGTAATCACATGTAATTTCCATTCCATTGTTCATGTTTCATGTTGGTTTTTGTGTGTCCTGTGTTTTGTGTTGTGGTGGGTGACAAATTCATGTCG
Source organism: Sminthurinus signatus (assembly GCA_019776565.1). Classification (NCBI taxonomy): domain Eukaryota; kingdom Metazoa; phylum Arthropoda; class Collembola; order Symphypleona; family Katiannidae; genus Sminthurinus; species Sminthurinus signatus. The sequence continues at coordinate 22,292 of JABASP010001276.1, read as the reverse complement.
AGTCTAGAATTTACAATCTACAGTCTAAATTCTACATTCGAGATGAAAAGGAGGAAGCCAAACTACCGTTTACCAAGTTTTAAAACAAATAACAAATGTATCCACAATAAGTACTAAATACTAAATACGCCTGTCATTTGTGAAATAAAGGGATTTGGTTTTCAAAGTTGCTCATTTAGAATTGTATGAAACTACACAAATGTAGAAATAAAACAAAGAATAAATAATGATGGCGTCATATTTAATTATTAATTACCTTTCATCTGTATCTACTGTATTTTTATGGGTAATCAGAGGTAAGACATTTACAATTTATCATTCCTCTTGATTTGTCTCATGTATAAAATGGGGATAAAGGGACAAGATTGGAGCTGCCATAATAATATTTGAGTTGAGCTATTTTGGCAAGATATACAATATATACAATATACACAGTATTTGTGAATCTGTCTGCATTCTACAGTGTATATGAGTGAGTGTGTTTCTGGTGTCGGGTGTCGGGTGTGGGATTTAATCGACGTAGGTATTTGGATTTAGTATTTAGTGTAGGCGTGTTTACGGTTTCAGGGTTAGTATTACCATTTACCATTTACAATTTACAATGTTCTTGCTCTTCTTGCCATCCTTTTCAATTTGGTGGCTGGGTGAACAATTTTCCAAGAAGGAGAAAACTACAATGGAAAATTGAAACTATAGAAGCATGATCATTATACGATCATTATAAGAAATGACACGTTTGATGAGGAACAAAATGGAGTAAATAATTTCACAGTTAATACTAATATCAACATCAACATCAATATCACAGTAACAGTATCAATAAAGGAAACTTTCAATGACGAGCTAGAATCTAGAATGAATGACGTCTTTATCATCATATAAATAAATGTCCTCTTTGAAGAAAGTGGAAAATACATGGAAATTTCCTAAGAAGAAGTAAACTGGATTATCTATCAACTAAAAAGTTCCAGTTTCCTCTAGATATTTATGCCTATTTTTGGGCTCTAGACGCAAAAACTAAGGCGTTTTATATATTCTACTTTCAATAGCCTTTGAACTACAAGAGGTTTTTTACTTCATGTTTACATTCCTGCACAAGTACGCCATTTACAAGTAATTTTGAATTTTGAATTGGATGATTTTGAGTATAGATTTAAGTTGACGTTTTGTCTGTAATCTGTAGACATGTTTAAAATTTAAATCAGGAAGAAGAAGGCCTAAATCAGGAATAAAAGGATGAAAAGATGAAATTGATAGGTCAAAGTCAAAATCGTATCATTCTAGGTTTTAGATTCTGTACACGTATAAATCTTTTACCTTTTACCTGGAATCTTGACTCGTTTCCTAATTCTGTAGACTTTAGACAGGCTTTAGGAAATTGAATCGGAGGGAATTCAAAATTGAATTTAATTAACGGATGATGAATGATGATGCTCCTGCTAAAGAAGAAGAAGACGAAGAAGAGAGCAGAGGTGTGAGGCATTTAGTAATTAAAAGTAGAACATAGAAAATCAAATTGTGAGGGGGATAACGAGGCAGAAAGGAAGACGACGATGGCTATGCAAAGATAAATAAGTAAAGAAATAGACGTGTAGAAAATGTAATATTTAGAGGGGAACTTTGCAAATATTAAAGAAAAGGTACCGTCTTAAAATGGATACAAGTGGCAGGATGTAGAAAATAGAAGAGGAAAGGTGTGGTTGAGGTTCTGAGAAAGATGAAGGAATAATCATAGACAAAAGACAAAAGGTACTGATTTTCAGAAAAGAGAAAGTTCTACAATAAAAGTTCATTCTTTATCAAGCATCAGGAATCAAAAGTGTAGAATGTAGAACACAGTCACATGACACGTGATTATAATTTTTCACCCCCATTTTCATGTTCATTCTGTCTTATTTGTGAAGCTAAAAGGAGTGGAGGAGTAATTGGCAAATTACTCATCAACTTTGACAAGTTAATTATAAATTGTAGATTGTAGATTTTATTTGGATTTGGATTTGAAGCAGCCTATTTACGATTTGCGTCAGTTATATAATATAATATAATATGTAGGAATCAGACTCAGAAATTAGCACTCTCCCCTGCTCCACATTTACATAAATAAATACGCCTTAGCCTCGGATTATCTTCATGTACAATGTACAGTGTACAGTGTACATGTGTATACATTTGGAAACATTTGGCACTCTAGTTTCTGTTTATTTTTCTTCTGTTTCTTCTGGTTCTGGAATTCTGGTATTCTGGAAAAGCGCGTAAAAACCCGAGGAATAAAACAGTAGGAGGAGTAGGAGGAGGAGGAAGGTGGAAATTTTGTTGACACAACAGTAAACGGTTTACCCTTTATCACTCATCATGCTCATTACTCATTATTCATTCCTCGGGCTAATTTGGACTCCTACGTCCTCCAAATTATCATTTCCCTTTCACCTTTTCTCCGCATGTCCAAATTCCATTGCCGATCCAGGATTCAGGATGTTTCATGTGTCATGTGTCATGTCATGTTGGAATTTCCAGAGTTTTGAACATTGCCCCCAGAAATTCAGAGTCCAATTCTACTCGGAAAATCAACGTCAAATTCGAGTCCTAAATCAAAAAGAAGCCAATATCTTGTTCTTATTTATTCATCATTTTTAAATAACAACTACAAAATACAAACAAAATTCCCTATTTTTGACAAGATTCTGAATTCTGAATTCTATTTGCAGGTTGTTCTTTTGTGTACAAACCATTATTCATTTAATGACGGTTGTGCTATCTTTTCTGTTCTGCCTTCTGCGTTTGTAGCTGGCAAAAATGTGCAAAATATCAATAATGTGTTTCTTTTTTCTTGTTTATCCTTTATCACGCGGTGTGCAAGTGGGAGCTCTAGTTTCGAGTGGACGGGAATGGTTTATATTTTACATGTGTAGTTGCATTTGTTACCACTTACAAAAAAACTCACACTTGATCACAACTAAATAATCTTGATCTTTTACGATCATCATGTTCCGGTTTTAGAAGACTACAAATTAAAAATCCACAGAAAATAGAACCTAGAATTTAAAAAAAGATGGAAGACCTTCAAAATTTTTAGCTGATGATGCTCGTTTACCGTTTGTCGTTTGTCGTTTGTCGACGTTTGAAACTGGGACTGTGACCTGTCTTAAAAGAAAGAAAAAGCATCCAAAAAACTCCTCTCATCTTTAGAATAAAAATCACAGCCACAAACTTGAGTCTGGAGGCTCTGGAATCTGGAATCTTGAATCTGGATTAGAAATATTAGATTAGAAAAAAGACAATACAGTATACTGTATAATATAATATAATATAGTGCAAAGTAATAAAATGGTGCATAAAAAGAGAGCAGAAAAATTGAGAATGGAGACGCAGTTTCGTTTCTTTCCCTTTTTCCATCCTCGTTTGTCTTGGTCCTGATTTCAGTTGCTCTTTCTCTTTCCTGTTGTTACGAGCCCCTTGGGGATAAATGATTAAGTAAATGCTCAAAAATATAAATATGTTTCACTTGAGTGGTTCCCAAAGAAAGAGAAGGAGAAGAAGAAGAGCATTTTATCTGTATAATCAGAGTATAGATTTCAACCCCATTTATTACAAGTTAATGTTAAATGTTAAATGTAAACCACATACAGAATACAGAATAAATTGAGAATCTGCTCAAAAAACTCTACATCATTCATCTTGCCTTCTTCTTGAATCTTGAATCAAATGGACTTAATATTGAATTTAATCCAGAATCGAGAATTGGGAATCTACAACAGTGAGAACAACAAAAAAATTACAGTGAAATGAGAAAAAGTAAAAAAAAAAGAAGAAGCTTTTTCATAATAAACAAACATAAATATAAATCGATACACATTTCAAATATTAATAAGTAATAAGTGTGTATTTGTATTATAGTTGTTTTATTACACATGAGGAAAATCCTGGGTTCCGACTCTCCAGTTTTGTTCAACGTAGTTTGACGCAATTTGATACCGTACTGGATTTTGCGAGCTTAAACAAAGGCGTAAAACGTAGAGTCAAGAATAAAGAAAAAAATAAAAAAAGCTCCACGTTTTATGGTTTATGACACTTCTGTCTCTGTTTATGCTTTGTCAGTTGACACACATATGACCGAGCTTCAGTATCAGCTCAACAAGATTTTTCTTGTAAATTTCATGGGCATTCACTCTTCACCATCGAGAATCAAGAATTGAGGCTACAAAAGAAATCTAGAGCCTTTAGCTCCAGAGTATTTGACTGTGGACTGGAGATTGTAGATTTAGTACAGGGAAACAAGTCAATTTACTCTGTTAAACAACCTACTGCTCACTCACGCACCAACTCCACTCTCGATTCTCGATTCTTTCAAGCTCTAGAAAATATCCCAAGAAATAAAAATCCAAAGACAAGGAAACCTGGAATTTTGATACTTTCATGTAATTTCTGTACATTTTTATATTTTTTATTATGGCTCATTTGGAGTTTGGAATTCCGACTTTGGAGTTTGGACTTTTCTGCAGAGACTGATTACTCGTTATTATTATTACCTGTCGCTAGCACAGAGTACAAGCAATTTGTAGAATGTAGAGTGTAGTAGTAAAGTGCAGTGTAGTGTAGAGGAAAGGGAATTTGGATGGATGGTTGGGTGGGAAAGGAAAAGGATTCTGTGAAAATGTACTGTAGTGAAAGTGAAAGTGAATGATTAACAGTTAGTAGTCGTCTTTTGATTAATTTCTCAAGTTTCTCTTTGAAGTCCTTTCCTCTTTCCTCTCCACTTGTTTATTCCAGGTCTAATATAAAATACAAGTAATATTCTCATCATTTCATTTCATCTTCAATGTTCAATGTTCATGCTCAATGCTCATGCTCCTGTTCACTTTCTTGTACATTTTCTCATTTTTCTACAGCTGATGAGTGCAGTTTCACTTGAATTCTGTTCAAGTTTACAACAGCATCAGCATCAGAACTATTAGAACCAGAATCGAGTTTGCGTTTGAGGAAATAGTCATCTTTTTTTAAGTATCAAGTAGAACAAGTTGAAATACAGTATAAAGTATACAGATATTCACCATTTACCAATGCTTTAAAACAAGTTCTTCTCTTTTAATAACCTACGCTTTTTCCTACATTTTCCCAATTTATTATTGAGCATATATGCATTATGCACTGTGAATGCGCTCATTCTTTCTGTGTCTGTGTCTGTTTCTGTCTTGTTGGATTTTACTTTTTCCCAACTTTTGAACCTACTTTGAGAGAAGTAAATTGTGGAGGCTGGAAACTGGAAACTACAGACTGGAGACTGGAGAAACTGGAGAAAGTAAGAGGCGGACCACCATCGAGGTTTTTCAATTATCCTGTTTTTTCACTCTTTTGACATGTCCTAAATTCAATCTGAAAATTAAAATTAAAATCAATACCAAAATCAAAGGAACATGAATAAAATAGAAAATTGAATGCATATTTTATATCTATCAAAAATCCATGTGCATTGTGCATCTAGAATCTAGAAAACTTTTATATTTCTACTAATTCAACTTTTAGCTTGTCAAATTTACACAATATGCACAATGTTTTATATTATGGAACTTTTTTACTTTGGGTAATCACAAATGGGAAATATTCTTAAAGTTGAACATTGAACAACTTGTTCAATCTTGAATCTTGAGCATTTGAGCATTGAACATGGAGAAAATTAAATCTTACACGGTGCATTTTTCATGCAAAAGTAATTTTTGGGATTTACACTTTACTCATGGAAACTGGAAAGGAAAATATTCTCTATTATTATTAAAAAGAAAAAACACGGTTTTCTTTAAAAGATGTGGAATATGAACTAAAAATTAAAATGAATGCTCAAGAAATTAAAAAAGGGTCCTCTTCAACTTTTAGCTTTTATCTTTTAGCACTTTATTTTAATTAATATTTTATGTTTAGAGGTGGAAATTATCAATAATTATAAATAATTATAAATGTTGTAAATTTTGCCCGATATTAGTTGTGAAATCAATTCAAAAAAAAAATCAACAAGTAAAATCTTGCACAAGTTTCCCTCTCTTCTTTTCGTCATATCAATATCAATAAATAAATAAAGTTCCTTGTGCAGAATAGAAACTAGATTCTAGATTCTAGAGATAGTTTGAACTAAACTTTCACTTTAGGGGAGAAAAACATGTTCAATGTTCAATGTTCATGAACTAGGCAACTAGTGGCACAAAAGAAAGAAAAGTCATACCAACAAAAACCAAACCAAACCAAAACCAGTAAACACTTGACTTTCTCTGGGAACAGTAAAGTAGGAAATGACAAAAAAGTTTCTTGTAACATGATACAATAATATAATATGTTTACTGTCTACTAGATTTTGTACACTTTCATCTTTATCTCTTCCACAATCTTTCTTTTATCTTTTCCATATTATATTATATTCTGCGGATTCTGCACCCACATCTCAATCTTCATCTGTCTCTTCCTTGTCTACTATCTACTGTCTCCTGTCTATGTAACAGGTATACGAATAACAAGTGCAATGTGGAAGGTCTATCATCTATCATCTATCACAAACCAAAAATCACAAATAATGTATTGAATTGTGTCCCCTCTTTTTACTTTTTATATCTTTTTATATCTTACTTTTACATAGATAGATCGGAACATGGATGCTGTGACAAATAACGAATAACAAATAATATTGTTCAACATCCTCCTTTCTCCTTTCTTCCTCAGAAAGGGAGGAATAACAAGAAATTGAATCTGTGGAGCATTCACTATTCACTATTCAGGGTTCAGTATTCAGAGAAAGAAGAGGAAAATAAAAAGTAGTTGAAAATAGAATCTGTTTTCCATTTCCATCTCCATTCTCTTGAGTCTTGAGTCTGAGTCTTGAGGTTGTGTCGCTTTTTAGTTCTCGCCTCTCTTCTCTGTCTTCTCTGTCTCTCGTGTTTCTATTTGTGTTGAATGTTGAACTTGATGGAGACATTTCTCCACAAATGCACAAACTGAAAGAGAAAGAGAAACCCAAAGGCAGAAAAGTACAGTACGGAGAAAAGGAAAGAACACGGAGAAAAAGAAGAAGAAAATGCACAAGAGGAGAAAAGCGTGGAGAAAGTTTAAGACGAAACGTGATTTCAATATAATTTCCCCATCAACCGTCAACCATCAACCATCAACTTGCACATCCAAGTATAAAATATAAAGTAGACGGCAGAATAATAGAATAATAGAAAATAGTACAGTGTAAAGTGTAAAGTATAGTCATATCCTTAGACACTAGACACTAGATACTAGATACACACTTGAGACTTGAGACTTGAGCATATCCAATTTCAATACTTTAAACGGCAAACGCCCTTGGCCTTTGGCATACATTCCGAGACCTCCCATATAGATGAGAGATGAGAGACAACCCGGCTCATGCAAACAGAAAACAGATGCCATGTAACAAAGAGAAAGGACCTAATATAACATATCTTATATATCTTACATCTCATCACATCAGAATCAGAATCAGAATACAGTATAAAATATCTTATAATAGTAAAAGTAATGTCAAAACAATTTTCCTTAAAGAAACAACAACAACACCGCCGACTAAAATAACAGCGTGCATATGGAGCATGGAACATGTATCTTTTTCTCTATTCTCTTTCCGTCTTTGTCGGCCTTTTGCCCGTTTGGTCTCTGTAAGTTGTAAGTTGCAGGTCCACGTCCAATTCCAAGTCGGCTGTTGCATCTCGCTTCTTGATACTTGATACTTAATACAGTTTCTTTCTTTCTCTTTCTCCTTTTCTCGTGCTCCGCGTCTTTGTGACTGGATGAAGAAGTACAATACATGTACAATGTACATTATACAATGTACTTTGTACATGCAGAGAGGAAAAGGAAGGAAAAGGAGCCGCTGAGAAAATTGGACCATGTAACTACAAAATGTACAATGTACAATGTACACGTACAGGAGTCAAGGAAGTAGACGTAAGGGAGAAAATGCTTAGAAAAGAGGAAAGAGAAAAGAGAAAGGATGTGGTAGATATATTTAGTTTGTGGCTGATTTTGTGCCTCAAAACTCAAGATTCAAGACTCAAGATTCAAGACTCTGAAAAGAAGAGGGAAAAGTCAACAAAGTTGCAACTTTGTAAAGTTTGATCATGCTACAGAAAAGATAGAATGTAGAGCATTTCTATTTTCTATTGAGGAAAGATGTGAGGAAACAGACAGATCGAGATAATAGATAGATAGATTGACAGATTGATTGAAATGGGAGAAAAAAGGAAGAGAGGCGGAGAAGGAGGAGGAGGCGGATGTACCATGTAAAATGTAGAATGTACAGTGTACAGTGTAGAATGGAGTTTGGGTAAAGTACACAGGATGTGCCACTTACTTGTACTCTTTTGATACTTATATTCAATTTTATAGATACCTTCTGCTTTTACATTTATTATATCTTGTACAATCTACAATCTAAAATGTACAGTGTACAGTGTACAGTGTACAGCCTCCTCCTTGTTCCACCACTTCTTTTAATATAATTCTTCCTCCGTCCTCCTTGCCGCTTGGCGTTCCAGGAAAATTGAATATCTAACAAATTCAAAATACTTTTTACACACGTGTAACATGTAATATATGTACTTGAGTATCTACTATCTATTATTTATTATATAGTAAATATTATTTACAATATATTATGAAGAGAAAAGGATCATAATATTTACAATATAGATACAAAATACAAAGTACAAATAGATGCTTCATTCAATTATAAATTACAAATGGTAAATGGTAGGCGAACGGTGGAACAGGTTTCAGTTTTAGATTCTAGATTTTCGATACTTGTGACTTGTGACTCTTGACACAATGATGTGAAATGATAATGATCAACATACTTAATATTTAATATCCTCATATTTATCAATTATCAATTCAAGGAGAAAGGAAGGAAGCTCGTGTTTCTCTCCATTCCATTTTGTATTTTGTATTTTGCACAATCAACAATCAACTTGAATCTAAACTTGAAACTTGAGTCAATTGACTACTCGAGGAAATTCAAATAGAAATTCAAAATTCATTTCATTTGATGGCAGGGCCAGGGCCAGGGCCAGCGCCAGTTCCAGTTCCAGCGTCAGTCATAATTAAACTTTTAAATAATTAAACTTGAAAACTAATACAAACACTCAATGATAAAGTGAGTATACAATATACAAAATATACAGTGTACAGTTTGGTTTGGAAAGCAACTCCTCCTCTTCACTTCCCACTCCACACTCCACACTCAACTCGGCTCTCCTTTCTCTCCTCTATTTAGTATTTACTCTAGAACATGACCATGTTCTGCTCCACACTCAACTCAACTCAACAGATTGGCCGACCTTTTAATCACCATCATCATCATCATTATCATCATGAACAGTATCCATTTATTTAGTCTGTATATCCCCGTATAAAAGATATACATATAGAATATAGATATGCTATATAGACACAATTGAATTGGAAATCCTGAAACTGACTTGACGATGAGTGTGTTTTGTAAAGTGGAAAGTTTGAAGAGAGAGAGAGAGAGAAATCAGCAGAGATTTAGACCAAGGCCTTTTCACTTTTTCCTTTTTACTCTTTTTACTCTTTAGTTAATAATATCTCCACTTTTCCGTCATCCTTTTTCATCCTCACACTTTCCACTTTCCACTTCCCACTTCGCAATTTGGGCTTTTTGGGCTTTTACTTTTTAGTTTTAGTTTGTATGTTGTGGATTGGAGATTGGAGATTCTAGATACTTTGTCAGTTGTAGAGCTACTCTGTTTCCTGTTTGTTTTATTTTCATTCCTCATTCCACATCCAATCCAATAAACTATAAACAATTGTAGCTATTGTTTATTCTTTTAACTTTATTAATTTTTTTGGTTTCCCTTTTCCCCATTATATAATAGATTACAAATTACAAATAAATAAATAAAGTTTATGTGCAAAGGGGAAAATGAAATGACTGAGGAGAAAGAGCGGTTTGTTTTACACTGAATGAAACAAAAGGAACATGGAAAAATAACGAGTAGCGAGCAATGTGTAATGAGGAAGGAAATGAAACAAAGGACAAAGAACAAAGACAAAAAAAAGTAAAAAATAAAAATAAAAGATAAAAATAAAATTCCAAAATCCGGAATGTGGAATCCAGGCCAATCCAAAGTGGGAATGAAAATAGAAATGAGGAGAGTGGATAAAACATGTCAGGATCGTCCGGATCGTCAGGATCGTCAAGTGTGAAATAAAGTGGAAGGGAAATGGGGAAAAGAAGCTGGAAGAAATGGGAAAGGGAGAAGGGAGAAAGTGAGACATACGGAATAAGTCTGTTTTATTGCTCTCTCTCCTTCCACCACTAAATAGTCTAGTCCGTGGTCCGTGGTGGATATGTGGATATGTGGGGACTTGCTACTTTCTTCCTCATCCTCATCCGTATTTTTTCTCTTTTTTGTACATCGTACATTGTACATGTCCAATTGAGGATTATTTTTTGTGGGGAAAGGACTGACATGATATGAAACTTGTCTTTTATTTCATCCTCTTCTTCCTTCTTCTCATGTTCTTCTCGTGTTCTATCTTTCCCAACTAAACTAAACTAAACTCAAGTCTAGACAACTTAACGCGACTCGGCTCGGCTCAACTCAGTGGATATGTTATATGTTGACTGGATTTTGTACATTGTACATTGACTATTTTCAACGTTTTACTTCAAGTCCAACAACTACAATGTACTTGTACTTTTTGCTCCACTTTTCCTCTCTTGTGTAGCAGTAGTAACTTTGTTCAAATTATTATTGTAGAAAATCCTCATGTTGAGAGTTGAGATGGAGAATGGAGACGGACTGTGGAAGTATTATCTGTAAGTGTGCAGTAAAATGTGGGATGTGGGAGATCCTCGGGTTTCCTCAAAAATAAATAAAGACTTTTCAAATTTCGATTCCAGCACCCAGCACAACATGTTTTACTATCTAAATTCTAGCTTATATTGTATATTGTGTCTGGAGAAGTTTGAGGAATATTAGCATTTATTATGCATCCATGCTTGTATATTGTATTTCAAATTTCAAGTGCAGTGTGAGAGTTACTACTTACTGCTGTTGGCACTAAAAATCAGAGGAGTATAAAAAATTTACACATTATATTCTGTACATTAAACAGGGAACGGCGGCGGGTTTATCCTACTTTTTTCATTTCCGTGATCATTTTGTATTTTTAATGCTTTTGGGTTTGTTGGGTTTGTTGGGTTTTGAGTTTTTCTCATGACTCATCTCTGTTCCCTCTATATTCTACACTGTTCACGTATTTTTGTACTTGGCTCTCCGTTCTCCATTTTCTGTTTTCTATTTTCCTATCAAAAAGTAAACCATTTAATCCGGAATTTAGTAATAAAAGAGATGGAGGAGCTAAAATATAAAATTGAAAATCAACCATCAACTACCATCTACTTTAATTGTAAGGATACATGTATATCTGATGTCTCATATGTTATATATTGTTTGCCTATGCTTTTTATACGACGTAATATATATATATATATATATTACACGCAGATGCTTTGCATTATACGTACTTGGTGTTTGGGCTGGGGCTATAAAATTTTGTAAAATGTAAAAGGTCATGATCGATCAAAATACAAAGTACAAAGTACAAAATACCAAAAAGTATACTTAAAAAAAGTAAAAAGCCTGGAGAAAGTTTTTACTTATATTCAATTATATCCATGAATTTTCTAAACTATCTACATCCAGAATCCAGATTCTAGATTCTAGACACTTGAGAAAAAATTGCAAAATAATAAATCTGTAATCCATAATCCATATCTGTACATTTGCTTTTATTTTCTTCCTTTTCTTTTTTACCATGTCCGTTTTTGTTTTTGTTTGTTTTGGTATAATTACAAATTACAAATGTGTAAAGGTCAGTCCAAAAATAGATGAAAAAGTCCGAGTATAATCTCGGAATAGATTTGAGTTTCTAGACCTTAGATCTGCAATCCGCAGTCCCTAAATCTATAAATCCAATCCAAATGTAGACTAATAACTAATAAATAAAAAGTAATAAGGAAACAAACGACAAAAGACAAATCTGAAATATGAAGTGGTGCTCTCAAGGCTCCGGATGTTCAGACTTGGACTTGGGTTTAGTTTTATTTTCGGATTGTGAATGAGATTTGAGGTTTTATCAAGAGACAGAGGACAGAGCAGAGAATAGAATAGGTTAAAGATCCAAAGCCGTCTGTGTTGTTCTTGAATCTTGAATCTTCTGCTCTGTTTTCTCTTCCCAAAGAAAGAAGAGGGATTGGGTAAATAAGAAATAAGTGAAGAGTGAAAAGAGAGCAGAGCAGGGTTTTTCTCGGTTTCTTTCTCTGAATAAACTGAGGTTTGAGCTTTGAGCTTTGAGATTTGAGCTTTGAGCTTGGAGTAGTCAAGCGTGCAGACTTGAATGTAGAATGTAGGATGTAGATTCAAGATGTAATTCCTAAATTCCTAATTCATTCAATCTTGAATCATTTCCTCTCACTTTCTGCTGTTGGCAGTACAAAACACAGAAGAGGTAAAAAATAAATCGTGTATAGTAAAAGCATATGTAATATGTATGAATACAAGAGAAACCCGGATATACAGACACGGACACGGAGAATTCAGAATTCTGAATAGGGAAGGGGAAAGGTGTGTAAAGGAGGTAATGTCATGTCATGACACGAGATAATTAAGAGAAGATGAAATTTGAAATGAGTTTTTCCGGGAGAAAATAAAATGAGAGGAAATGAGAGCGAGAGAGAGGATCATGGATCATGGACATGGATAAAGTTGTCTCACAACCCACAACTTCCATTCCATCCCAGTCCATTTTATTCAGAGATACATACTACAAGCTACATGCTACATGGACTATGTAACCTGATGAGATCCGTCATAATGATGTTACATAAAATATAAACACATGCACATAACTACAGCTGTACCCTGTACAATGTACAATCCACACTTTTCCTTGTATATTTAGAGCGGAGAATCTGGCGGATGGCGGATGATGCTTAATTAAATAGAAAGTGGAAATGAGAAAAACAGCGATGCTTCATTCCTCAAATAGATATGTGCGCTGTACATTGTACATATACCATGAAACATGGAGCCTGAAACATCATCATTATGATTATGATAAATATAATACAAAAACCACACGGAAAATTCCGAGAGGGAAAGTAGAAAGTAGGCCGGGGAAAATTCATAGCCACGAGGTGGAGATAATAATAATATTACATATGCACGCGAGATGAGTCAAACTCCAAACTCCAAACTCCAAACTCCAAACTGGAATCTGGAATCTGAAATCTATAGAGCGTAGTTTACAATTTACAAACCACGAGATGGATTTGGTCTCAACTCTCAACTCTCAATATAATAAATATTGAGCAATTTACGCGGGAATGAAAATAGAAAATGGACAATTAATAATTATTTACAGGTTACAATTTTCCACTAACTTGTGAAATCTACATTATTCTAATTCCTACTAATTTTCTCTCCTCCGCTTTTTCAGTTCCGAACGGACGTTCTTTCAATATTTTAAATACGGCCGCTCCTAATTTTTAATTACTTTAGTCGTATGCTCTGTGTAGACTGTTGACTTGCTTGGATTTTAGATTCTAGATTCTAGACAATTAAATTAAAAGAGAAACTCGTGTACATTTTGGACAGTGTACAAAGTAAATAATGTGTCATCCGATACTTGCTACTCGATACTCGATATTTATTCAATATGGTTTAATCAATTTTTATATAACATGATTATTATTAAACTGATGCTGATATTTTATGCTCCATAATAAAAACACTACATGCGTCATACTTCATACGGTTTCCTTTTTTCTTGGTTGTCCTTTCTGTATTTCCTATTTCACACATGTACATTGTACGTGTAACATGTAAAAGACAGGCGGTTCGTTAGCTTGATGATCCTGGGGAATTGAGAATGAGACGCTCAGGTCCAGTACACGCGTAAAAAGGGAAACGTGACGTCGTGTAGTGTACATTTTTCCTTGTATCTTGAATGTTGAGAGTTGTGTGGGAATTTTCGTGGAAAAAGTGACAAGATACTTGTGACTTGTGACTGGAGAAATCTCGATAGACTCAACTCTCAACTCAAGATAACTAAATGTATCTCGTGCATTGTGCATTGTGCATTGTGTATTAAGTATTATTAAGAAATGTAGTGAACAGAATGTTTCTTTATGTATTAAGTCTGTTTGTCTTTGTACGTGTAACGTGTAACGTGTAATATAATAGAAGATGTGCTGCTGTTGCTCTGTTTTACTGTTACCTTTTTATTGTCATACATGCTTCGAGTATTTTCGAGTATTTGAGTTGTGTGACACATTTTCTCCAGCTCTATCTGTAGCTCCAGTGGAAGATGGAAGATCCTCCGGGAAATTGTATGCTTGTAAAGTGCTTATCACTAGTTTAGAAATGTTATTTGCTCCTCACTCCTCAGCTTTCTTTCTTTTCTCTCTTTTTCTTCTTCTTCTTTTCCTCAAGCTCTCACTTGTATTAGATTTACACACAATCTTTTGTGGATGTTTTTATCTAATACCTCTAATACATAAAGCGTAAAACGTAGTACCATACCATTAGCTACCTCCCTTTTTCTTTCTCTCTCCATCCACAATCCACAATCTACACAAAATCCAGATTAAACAATAGAAAAAATACTTGGATTAGCATTCGTATTCGTAGTTCGTAGTATTCGTCATAAAAAGTTGCCACTTGTGTTTTTGCAGAGGTTTTGTCTCCTCAATCCTCAAACGTCCTCCTGCCAAACTGCGAGTAATCACATTCTCCTCCTCCTCCTCATTTTCTCACTCCATTTACCTCTAATAATAGATATAATTGTGTATTCTAAAGCGTGGAGTATGAGCAGTACTTTTGTAGACAGAAAGAATGACGACATGTTCTCATATTGCATGAAAAAGAACAATGAGCAAGGAACAAGGAACAAGGAACAGGATGTTTAAACAGAAGACAAAAGATGAGGAGACAGAAAACTGTGTCATTTCCTCAGTTTCCCAACTCTCGTAACTACAAGAAGAAAAAGAAGAGGATTTAGAGGAAAAGAGTCAAGAACTCAAGATTTCTCTCACCTACTTTTTATTTTTCTTTTTCAATTCAATGGATTGATTGCCCCAGTCCCAAGTTTCAAATGTACAAATAAGACTATAAATTGTGCATTCAAATCCATGTACAAAAGTACACTTGTATTTTGTATTTTGTATATTGTACAGTCTAGAGTCTACAGTCTACAGTCTGTAGTCAACAGTCAATAGTTTCCTCATTCAAACCACTTTACTCGATCCGTCATCCGTCATCCGTCATCCGGACCTTTAAAATTGAGCAACTCTGCTCGGCTTGACTCTAACTCTGCTCTGCTTGAAAAGTGAGGAGTGACGGATGAATGGTGAATTCACAGGTTCACAGCTGTTTCTGTTTCTGTAAGGAAATGGAGAATGGAGAAAGGAGAAAGTCGAGGTTGAATGTTGAATCAGATCAGCACACAGAATACAGTTGAATAGAGAATAGAAAATAGAGAGTAGAAAAGGCAAGCATTGAAAATTGAAATCCATTTCCGTGTGTATTGTACATTTTACATTGTACAAGGCAGAAAAAGGATTTCCACATACCAAAAATACATGTATATTTATTTCCATCTAGTATAATGGACAACCTAAATAAATTCATGTTTGTACTACAAACTATACAAACTACAAGCTAGACACCTTGAGCCTTGAGCCTCGAGACACTCAAGATTCAAGACTCAAGATTCTAGTCAAGTCAGGTTGAGAAAATCTTGAGACTGGAGACTCGAGTTTGGAGATTGGAGGACTGGTGTTGATGAGCGAGAGAGTCTGATTGACTCCCGGCCACGACCAGCTACGAACCAGTACCACTACCACTATCAACTATCAACTCTCTTCCTCATACTGACACGGACAATCAGTCAAGTACACCCTAAACTCCAAACTCTCAATACTCTCTCCTACCTACCAAACACACATGCACCTAACACGTAACATAAAAGGACATTTATAAAAAGACACCATATAATACTACATGATACTACATGATATAGTATATAGTCAGTACAGAGTACAGAGCACAATACAAGGAGAGCCATTAAATGGATTGTTGTTGAATGGTCTTCGTGTTTCTTTCATGGAGGACAGCTATTGAGCAGAGTGACGACAGAACAAGAAAAAGAAGGAAATGGATGACGGAATAAGGAATAAGGAATACAGAATAAAGAATAAAGAAAAGACACATGCGGTCAGATTCCAGTTCCAGTTCCAGTTTTATTCTATTCTGTTCTCTTGAATCCATTCCATTTCTACTTTCTACGCCTAACAAATATACACAATACACACTGTATTCAGAATACAAAAGTGACTGCTAGTATTCCGTATTCTGTACTCCGGGTAGAATGTAGAATACAATGTGACTTTAAAAGTACAACAACTCTGTGAAATACAATATAGAATATAGGACATACGAATACGAATACGAATACGGATAAAAGAGAAAAGAGAAAAGAAGCTCACGTTCCTCTTGTTGTTACTTTTTACTTTTACTCCTCTTTTCTTCCTCTTTCTTCTCAGTGAGGAGGCATTATATATTTTATGTATTTCGTATTTCGTACGAGGGAAACTTGATGCTTGATACTGGTACTGGTACTACGTCGTACGATGCCACGTTCCACGTACAGCGTACAACGTGCAACGTGCAAAGCACAAAGCACAAAGTAGCTAGTAAAAAAATACAAATAAAATAAAATAATAAAATAAAAAATCTAGGGTAGAAAAAAAAGACGGATTTGACGTTCAACATTCATCTAGAACCTAGAATCTACAAGCTACAAACTACAAACTACGTAGAGTCCAAAAATAGAGTGCCAAAAAGTGTTTTATATCTTGTCTTTTCCTTTCCGTCCCTGTTTACTAATTTTACACGGAATTCGGACGTCGGACTTTGGACTTTAGTGTTGCCTCGTTGAGACTAGGAAATTTTATTTGGGATGAATGTGAATGTAAATGTCCAGGGAAAATTGAAAAGTCCAGGTACAACATATGATTAGTGAATCATCAATCATCAATATGGTCTATTATTATTATTTTGTATTGTGTATTGATTATTGATCATGTAGTCAGGTGAATTAAACGAGGTGAAAGTAAAAGTGAAAGTCAATATTTCTGTATAATATCATATATCATCCGATCTCATTTCACACGTGCTGAGACAAATCTTGAATGGAATGTTGACTATTGAATAGAAAGGAAAACACAAATAAGTTTACATAATACATAAGGTTTTAGATAACAGAGGTAGATAGTACATGTAGATTGTAGATATCTATTGTCCAGAGTCCAGAGTCCAGAAACAATGAACAATGAAAGATATATTTAGGTGTGTGAATGTACTTTACTTTAGTTTACTTTCTGTCCTGTATCATTTGATGTTATGCATTATCCATATATTATTATACTGATCGGACAATAGAATGCACAAACAATGACTCGAGACTCTAAATTCAATCCGAATACAAAAGGAATCTAAGCTAGAACACCAGGGAGGAAAATTCAAGAGGAATTCAACAAAATTCTCAGCATTCCCGGTCCTCATACTACTTCATAAATTACATGGATAAATTAGCACTTGTTTCCGCATAGTTTGTGCATTGAGCATTGTGCATGCTCAATCCTCATTTTCATTCCATTTGCACTATAGTCACCAAACAACAAACAACACTTTGATTGTTCCACCCACACTTCAAAATTGGCGCTAACAATTCTCTCTAAACTGTCGCATAGAATCGTCTTTTAAGGGTCAATCCAGTTCACTTTAGTCAACAGTCAATTGAGCAACCCAATTACAACTACATATAATAATTAATAATATAAACTTTTATGATGCTTTCCCTTTTCAAACAAAAGAGTAAATTTATGAGATGTAGTTTTGCTAAAAATCAGGTTTTAAATAGTAAAAATAGTATGCGTCAATCATGATGATGATCCGTTTTTCATTTTACTTTTAACTTTTAATACGACATGTGACATGTGACAATGAGATCACGTGTGCAGGATTTCTGCGAAATTTGAAATTTGACTACAGAGATAATTTTCAAAGAAATGAGGTTTAATATTAGAATTTTTTAGAAATCTTGAATTCTTTTCTTTCTCTTTTGTCATTTTTCCTTGTACTTTTATTTTTTATTTTTTATGTTTTATTAATCTAGCATGTAGAATTTAATGACAAGCACAATGAAATGGTACGATAAAGGCACAAAGGGTCAAAATACTATAAAAAACTAGTAAATACATATTTATTTTGCCTTTTTTTGCAACAAGAGGAAAGATGAAAGGATTGCACATTACACAACTTGTTTTTGTCCTCCATCTATTGTACTCTGGGCTCTGGGCATGTGAGTGAAAAGTAAAAATGCTGTGAAGGAATGTTGTAAGAAGAGTTTTCTGAGAGGAATCAAACAAAAAGTTTATTGCTGTAGACGGTATCTATTTTGAGTCGAGTATCAAGTTTCAAGTGTCTATCAGTGAGCAGTAGTGAGCAGTGATGAGTGAATTGACACGCAGAACTTTTGACATTTACAATGCCCCAATCGACAGATAGACAATTTCCAATTTCGAAATCCGTCTATCTGGTATCTTGTATTATCTATTATTTATTGGATTCAAGTTTTGCCAGCAGTGATTCTAAATTGTAAATACACCATTTTTACTACGAGCGTATAGTTTATAGAGTACAAAGTTTACAGCGCGTGAAATGATCTGTAATTGGCAATGTGCAAAGATAAGGATTTTTTTTTATCTGTAATCTCTGTATAGTTCAAAATACAAACTCCAAGGGTTGAAAGTTGCAAATAAATACTTGTGTCCAATGCTGTATCAAAACTATAATAAAACCTGTACGTGGCGCCATTCTGTAACGCTTTGAATTATTGCTATTTTTCGGGCTAAAAGTTGTCATTATTCTCGCAAAGAAAAAAGGCTATTATTCTTGCTAATTAAAAAGGCTATTATTCTTGCTAATTAAAAAGGCTATTATTCTTGCTAATTAAGAAGGCTATTATTCTTGCTAATTAAAAAGGCTATTATTCTCGCTAATTAAGAAGGCTATTATTCTTGCTAATTAAAAAGGCTATTATTCTCGCTCATGCCTAATTTTTGGTCAAAATTAAAAAGCTGTTTCATGATTGCAATCTCAATGAAACTAAAGCCTTAGAGAATTTGAAAACAACAAGATTTAGCTTGTGAGTTCATTGATGAGAATTTCAAAACCCAATGTCCACCCGTCATTTGACGGGCCTTTTTACGTGTTTTATATCATATTTGAATTTCCGAATTCTTTTGACTCTTGACTCTTGACACAATTAGATCACAGTTCTCAATTTATCATTGACGTGTGTAGAAAATGTATACAACATAATGCATGAATATCTCTCTCGTCTCTCGCTCTGTTTTTAATATAATATGAAATTGTGTGATAAAATATATATTATATAAAATATAAATGGATAGAAAAAAACAGGGATGGAATGAAAGAGTTTGGATTCAAAAGATAAAAGGATAAAGGAGAAGACCCTTTGACGCCAGTTTCAATTTCCAGTTCCCAGATTCCAGATGAATAGAGGGAAAAGTGAAATGTTGAAAGATTATTAGTCTTCAAATTCTTGCTTCAAATCTCAAGAAAAAGGGGTATACATTTTGCACATTGTACACACATCTGAATTATGTATATCTTATATCTGGTGAATTGTGTATCATATTTCGTAAAGCTCAGTCATGAGTCTTGAGTCATGTCTACCGAAGACCGAAGAAAGAAGACAGAATGCAGAGGACAGAGGAAAAGTATCTAGTATCTAGTAGTTGGTTCAAGTTCTTGTTCAAAGATCCAAATTCATCCCCTGTCATGCAATAATAGATACTAGTGTAGAGGTGTGTGAACATTGAGTTTTTATTTTGTAATATTTTTTGTATTGTACATTGTACATTGTACATTATATGGGGTATCTAGTATCTAGTATCTACGACCTCATTTCTTTTCACCTTTCCTCTTTCCTCTTTCGCAATTCCGTCTATTTTATGCATCTGTTCCGTTGTTCGTATTTAGGGGATTTCGACAGACCAGCGGCAGAGATTTAGATCCAAAGAAAGTGAAAGAAGGATTTACCTTTACTTCTTGCATCTTGTAGTGATGGCGTGACTCTGACTGAATGATTGGTCATATTATTCATGCATATACGAGTGTACAAGTATTTATTCCTGTTCAAAAGTTTGTTCTCGTCCCTTTTACCTGATTCTTCATTCTTCTAGTTTCTAGGGATTCCAGATTTTGGATTCTTGATTCTTGATTCTACATTCTACATTCTATTAGACTCACAAGAGGAGATTGGTAGAAAAGAGAAGAGAATACTTTTTAGATTCTAGATTCTAGATCTATGTAGTTCTAGAAAAGAGAAAATACTTACCTTGCACAACCTGAAAAAGAAAAAAGAATCCTATGAATACTGAATACGGAATGCTGACTGCTGAATACATGTGCATACATAAATATAAATCTTTCCTAATATCATCATCGCATGTCCTTGTTCCATGAAATAAATAGAAAATAGAGGGAGCAAATAATAAATAGTATTCCCCGAATTTCCCTTTCTTCCCTCCTCCCTTGTTATTACAGTACAGTACAGTACAGTGTAGACTGTAGACTTGGGGAGTGTAGAGTCCGAGTCGGAATTGGAATTGAAATTGGAACACGAATCTGAATCTAAATACGAATATAATAATAATATGTGTATGAAAATGATGATGAATCACAGGTCGGATTTGAATAGACTTACTGGTCCTCTTGTGCATATATTTCTTCTGAGAAAAGATCAAAAGGAAAATTACATCAGGCTTGAGTCTTGAGACTTGAGATTTGAATGTGAAAAAAAAAAGAATTTACTCGGTCCTTTGTACATTGTACATGTTAGCTACTTTTTCCGCTTGTTATTCTTAACGTACACATTTTAGTAAAATGATTTTACACATGTACAGGTATTTTTCATTTTTCTCTGTGGATTGTGGACTGTGGACGTCATTTGTCAGTTTGAATCCAAAGTACATGAAAGTAGGTATTTGCATTTAGATTCCAGATTCCAGAGTATTTTAGAGGTAAAAAAAAGATTATGGCGCATGATGGAAGATGAAATGCCCAAAATATTATAGTACTTTTTAGAAAAATAATTATTATTTTGGAAAAGTGGCAATAGTAAAATACAAAATACAGGTGTATATACACACAATTCCCATGATATACCTCTTTTTTATAGGACATAAATATTTGAGGCGAATGTGTCCTGTTTCCAACTCATTGTCATCATATGTTTACTTTATAAGAAACATAAATGTATCTTGGGACTCAAAGACTTTAGATTTGTGATTCAAGCCAAAAATTTAATATGCTACTGGCCAACTCTTTCATGTTTTATTCCCATTTTCATTTTTATTTTTTATTCTCCGCATTCCAATTTCATCCACATCATTTACCTAACGGCAATTTTTCAAAAAAAGTCATAATATTTCTTTTTGTTGTGATTTCTGGGTTATATGGAATTTAATTCATGAATTATTATTATTATGCATGATTTATGACCATTCCAATTTGAAAGAAATTTTTGATAAAAAGTGTAATATCAAAGGTAAATAAATACTAAAAAATAATTACGATTACAAAAAGTAGAGATCTATTCCATTGAAAAAATCATTGAAAAAAGATGAAAAAGCCCACGACTTTCAAGACTCGACGAGTTTTCCAGTTTTTTCGATTTTTTCCAGTTTCCAGTTTATTTTTAATTTGTGTTGTGTAATTTATTGAAAAAAAGTTGTATAATAATAATTGATAACTCGTAAAAAGCATTAAAAAAACAAAGTTCATAATTCATAATATTTTATATTATTATTGTTTTTACTATTATTATTATTATTGTGCTGTGATAGTGTACCGTAGAGTAGGCTAATACTGTACAGGGCAGGGTAATACTGTACACCTCTCTCAAATCATTTAATAATAGTTTTTAAAGGTTTCTAGTTATTTTCAAAAGCTGTCAAAACCAACAATAGTATTTTAAAGCATGGCCTTTTACGTGGTATCATTTTTGACACTTAATTATCATTAGTTAACTGTGGATTAAGCTTCAAAGTTAAAGTGCAAAAACTTGACGTTTCTTGACTCATCAAAAAGAGTTCTGGGAATCATGTTAAA
>JABASP010001275.1:0-31741 GCA_019776565.1 Sminthurinus signatus | reverse complement strand
AACACAACCATATTATATATTATTGATCTGTTATAGATTAACAAATATTAAATTTCTGTTAAATATTGTTGAGAAATACGAAATACATACAAATATATAATACATATGCTTTTATCTTTTATTGACAGTACATACATATTATGTATAACTGTGTTGATGTGTAATAATTAAGTAATGTGTAATGATGTGTGTGTATAGTATGTAATTTACTTTATTTAAATGAAATTAGAAATTAGTAAGATTGAAAAGATTTGATTGGACCAAATTTTTTTAAGAAACGTAAATAGTAAATAATAAAACTAGTAATTAGAATTGTTTTGTTACACACACACATATATATATAAAACATAAAAGAAGAATTGAAGACTGAACCAAATAACCCGAAAGATAACTAAAAGATAACCACACACACTATACAATAATTTTAATATTAAAAAATATGTAGAATAAGATTTTTAATTTTTAATTTGTTTGCGTATGTATGTATGTATATATAAAAATTTTGAGATCAAATTTACATTAGAATTATTGTTGGTTTAAAGACACTTGTTTCACACCTCAAATACTTATGTTTAATTATAGTTAGATGTAAAGTAAAATTGACAAATATGATTTATTAAGTAATGACAATTCTCCCAAAAACAACTTATTTTGAGAAGGAGAACTGTGCTATGTGTTACTAGTATACTTTTATTATGTTTATATCCACGGAATTCTGAATCTTTTTGATGCTTCTCAGTTCTTTGCATTTTTGTAAACTCTATAGTTTTTTTAGTGGTTCGTTTTTTTTTTCATGGCGACATGCACCAGAAACAGCTTTCTTTTTTACAAAAAATGCAATACTTAATTTTAATAAAATATTTGTTTGGAATTTCGAAGGTCTTGTGTAAAATTCATCAGTTATAATATGAAATTAACATGTGCCTAAGTTATCTTTAAATAGACAAAGAGTTTTTTTTATTTTTACGAGCTATAACTAAAATTTTCACATTTTGAAATTATAAAGAGTCTTTATTAAAGACATATTATTTTCATCAGTCATATCTCATAATATCATTCATTTTGTTCATTTTGTAATGAATATAATCATTCCATTTTAGCAGCATTCTTTTGTATTCTCCATTTATTACAGACAGATATTATAAATTATAATATAGCTTTTATATTTGCGTTTAAAATTATTTTTATGTACTTTTTACACAAACATTGTGTGATATTCACTGAATTTCAGTGAGTATTTCTGCATCTAAACCGTAAAAAAAGGACCTCACTCTATTAGCTATTACATTTTATTATGATAATTAAGTATTATAATAATTAGTATTTATTCATAGCTCAAAATATCTTCTATCGATTTTTGATAGACAAATTCAGAAGGGTAAAAAATATTTATTTTGCTAAAATATTGAATACACATAGAATAAATTTTTCAAAAAACTGGACAGCTTTGAGACAATGCAATTTTGCGGATATGACGTAAAAGTACTTATAAATACATAATAGGGGGAAAAGAAACATCTCTTCACTGTCCTCGAAAAGTTCTGAAAAACAAAATGTGCATGTTTTGAAGTCAAACTTAGTAAACACTAAAATTACTAGAAAATGCCAGTAGTACTTAGTAGTAAAGACCAAATACACCTATTATCAGAATACACTATTTTTATTATTTATTTTATTTCAGTATAGTAGTACTGATGTACAGTTACAATAAAAAATATATATATGTACATAAATATGATATTAAATAAAGCAGAGACGTCAATTATTAATGTATTAATACTCAAAAATTTACAATATGTGGTACATTATCAAATCTATTTTACTAAAATAATATATTTGCAGTATTTTATTCAATCAACCCAGAACATTTCAAAATAACTCATATATATACATTCTTACAAAATTTCGAAAGTAAAATACACTATATTATTATGATTATACTTTTGTAGAAATGCACGGATTCATACATACACATTGTCTTATTCTGTAAAACATTTGTATACTATTAACAATAATCAATTATGATTATATTTTTTACTCAGTTTGATAACAAAAGAAAGATTCATTGATAGAACGTATAGTTTATGAGAGACAGTGATACAAAAATTATACACACATTCAAACTTACACATATTATTATACGCATACTTACAGACACATACACATGAGATACAGCTGAACGAAAAAAAAACCAGAAAAAAAATTTACAAATAGTCTGAACTCTTTACGGACACTTTCTTTCTATTTGAGATTTTCCAGACTCTTCATACTCTTGTTTAGAAATCCATAATTGTTGAAATGATCCAAGAGATGCTAATATAGAACCTCCTATCCATGCTCCAAATCTTCTTTCACTTGATCCTGTGACAGCCACTATTTTTAATCTCATACTCTGTTTAAAAAAAAAAAAAAATTTCCCAAATAACAAATAAACATTTGAATTAGAATATTACTACAGTTACATTTAAACCGGATACTGTGAAATAATAATTATTATTATATTAAGTACTTGCTAGAAAAAATATCTTTACATTGTTCATATTTAGTACAGTTACTATTCATACGGTATATTTATTTTTATATATATGTAGCTATCACTTACAGGAGGTGTTTTAGCAGATAAATCTCTATTTAAACGTTCAGTAAATCCTTGGAGTACTGAATTTCCACCCGTAACTATCACGCTTCCATATAAAGCCTAAAAAAATTTCCAAATATTTTTTAAATGCATATTATAGTCAACATAGTCAGCTAGTGCATAATATACTCCATTAACTATTATACGCACAACACTCTGCATGCTATAATTTATAATAGAACTTACAGGTCTAAGATCAACATCACACATTCCTACAGATGTTGTAACCAAATGGCCTATTCCTAAAATATTTGATCCAACTACTTGATTTGTACCAAGTCTTAAATTACTTGGATCAAAGAGTGGTTCTGCAAAACGAATTCTTTCAACTCCAAAGTCCTATAACAAAATTATATTCATATATATATATATATATATATACAACAAGCATCGTTAAAACGTCATTTAGTAAGTATGATATTCACATATTACAGTAATATAATAATTAAAAAATAATTAATACTATAAAAGATAAAAGTAAAAAGTAACTATAAAATAGTTTCTAGGAAATATAAAATTTTCCTATTTAAATTTTTTTTATTTACCTGATGATAACCATTAGGAAATTCATAATGTGCTTGTGGCATTATTTGAGCATTTTCTTCATCATATGGTGAGTCTGAAACTTGACATACTGATGCTTGAAAATCCTGTACTACTTCCTATAATAATAAAATTACATACAGAACAAAAATAAATAATAGTTCATTAAATAAAAAGAATGTACTTACTATAATACTGAGCACATGTTATTTTAATTTTCATATCAGTCGATTGCCTGGTATATATCAATATATAT
Source organism: Sminthurinus signatus (assembly GCA_019776565.1). NCBI lineage: Eukaryota > Metazoa > Arthropoda > Collembola > Symphypleona > Katiannidae > Sminthurinus > Sminthurinus signatus. The sequence goes on along the minus strand of JABASP010001275.1, from coordinate 28,304 downwards.
CTAATTGGTTATTAAATGTTACTACTCCAAAATTCCAAAATTTAGTAAATAAAAGTGTACCTATTTATATCATACATGTAATATATATATATATATATACATTAGTAAACAAGTTGTATACCTTGACCATGTAATCATGCCATGATTTAGTAACTTCGGGTAAATTCGTTTTCTTTGTCCATTTAGCTTTATCATTATCCCATACTTGTTCTTTGGATGAAATCATATATGGTGGTATAATTTCATGACCATTTTCTTCCAAATATTTCCGACATTGAGAAGTAATAAAATCTCCACCCAATGGACTTTTAACAATTCCTAAAAATTTATGTAATACACAATATTGTATTTATATAGTAAACAATCAAACAATCAAACTAATATTATAATAACCATGAAAAATTGAAAGTTAATAAAACCAAACTTTTTGTACCTTGTGATAAAACATAACCATCATGTACAGGGATAGCTGAGGTATGTGTAGCTCCACTATCTACAACTACACCAGTACTTCTTCCATTTGCAAAAGCAGCTAAAACTGCAGTCTTAGCTAGGAAAAATGCAGGGACTTGATACCTAAAATAATTTACAATGAAGACATGATATAAGACAAATGAAATGATAACAAAAGGAATCAAAAATAACAATCATTGTAATGATTATATGTTACATTACACTTGTTATCATTAAAATAGAGTTTGTTTTGTACTTTTCAAAGAAAATTTCAGTAAGTTTTTCTCTTTTATTTCTTGGATTCCATGGTGGTTCTGACATTAGAAGAGGATGAAATTCACTTTCAGCATGAAGAGCATTTTTGTATACATATTCAACAACTTTTTCAAACATATCCCAGTCTTCTACACATCCTTCTTTTAAATATGATGCTATTTCCATACCTGTAATACACACAATAGTTAAGTATGGGATAAATATATTATATTATTACAAATAAAATATTATATGACATTTTACACCTAAAACATGAACAAAATACATTTAATTTGTGTCCAGATAACACACATACTCACCATCTTTTGGTACATGAATATTTGTGGTATCAATAGTATACTTTTTGATAATTTGTTTCATATCATTTGGCATAGTTAGTCCATTTGCTTCATCTCCATTTTGTGTATCTGGAAATGAAACTTCTTCTTGAACACCAACTGCTGAAGGAATTTCTGTCTTTGGGACATCTTCACCGGCATAACCTGCCCGGAATGCAAAATGACCAGGGTCGAATACCAATGCTCCTACTTCATCTAAAGATTTTTATAAAAAAAAACAAGACAATAATTTTTGAAATGTTTTTTGAGTTATAAAAGTGTACCAAATTTTGAAATAATAATATACTTAATATTATAATAATAATAATAATATTGAGTATATTATAAACTTGTAGCTTTTACATTATTATACTTAATTATTATAATTATTACACTTATTCTTAGATCTTAGATTGTACAAGCAAAGTAAAGTAATTCTTTTTTATACCTCCTCCATATACCCCTCCACTCATATTGTAAAAATTTGTTATTAAATGGATCACCACACGTCACTTTTGATTTTATTAAATTAATTGTTGATAAACTTAACACAATTACTTAAATAAAAGTACTTTTTATTTAACTCCTACCCGGTATTTTTTTTTAGCTCCGGAATCCGGAAAATAACAAAATTCAAAACCTTGTACCAAAATCATTTGATGCTAAAATTTCCAAGGATTTTTGATGCATTTTAAAAAAAATGGACATGTGTAAAAAGTATATATGATAAAAAATAAGTTTTTTATGCTGGAGATCCATTTTATTCAACGTTTTAGTTAGAATTACTATATATACATTTTATACAAAAATGTATATATAATCATGTTTATATGTAATTATCATTGTAAATCATAAAAGTTTTTATTAAAATATATATATATATATATATGTATATATATGTTACAGAATATAAAGATATTAAAGGAGGTACATAACATACTATTATTATTATTATTATACAATTTAATTATGATTTCAATGTATGATATGTATTTTACATTTTACAATATTATGCATCATACATAGGTATGTATTATAGTATAATGATGATTTATTGTTTTTCCTGTAGCTACTTTGAAGTATATAATAATATGTACTTGTATGTATAAAAGTAGGTAGATATTGTAAAACTGTAGGTAAAAGAGTAAAAGGTAAGAGTATAATATATAATAATATAGATTGTGTATAATAATTGAACATTATATTATTATGAAATGGTATAATATGATTTTCATTTAATGTTTAAGAAATGACACATATAAAATAATATTATATCACCGTTACAAGAATTACAATATTACTTACTTCTACACACACGTTGGCTTACAGATATATATAAAAAGATAAAAATATTTTATAATATTCTGTATATTATATATGTGTATATATATATACATGTGTACTTACTCAAGAGAATGTGAAAGAGTCTTTGTTTGTTATTACTTTTAACAAGTGTTTTTTTTTTGTTTAGTGTAGCGATTTTTTTCGAAGGATTCATCACTTTCTTTAAATATATATTATATTATATAACTCTATAAATTCATATTTTTTTGTAAAAAATACAGATTTTCGAGAATCGTAAATTCGTTCTGAAGGTTTTTATCAACATCGATATATCATATAAGTGTAAATTCTAAGCATCATCAGTGATAAAGTATAATAATACAGCATTTCTGCTATAATGTATATATATATTATATATCTGGGTTTATATGTATAATATTATGATGATCAGTTTTTAAAACTTACAAGTCAACAATCTACATGATATTATAATATAAATTGCCAATTTGTATTTTTTGTGTAACAAAAGTAAATCGAAATACATAAAAAAAAAGAAGTTATTAAACAACAGAAGGGTCCACTGGAGCAAGAGATGTAAGGTCCAAATCATCAAAAAATGGATGGAGTATGGCAGCCTTGGCACTAATTCTGGCAGACGGAGAATAAATGAGCAATTTTTTTAAAAGATCAATTCCTTCAGTTTCATTAGCTAAACGTGGCACTTGTGCTTCCAAATTAAATTCATTCCATTTGGGAAAGGTTGCTTTGTAGTCTGGAAGTTCAGATACTCCTTGCCAAAGTTCTTCTGTTGGTGTTTTTAGAATTCTATTACATTGGAAATAAATGTACAAAACAGACAAACAAAAAATTATTATTATAAATTATAATAATATATTATTGTTCTTTTTATATAGTTGATTGATAAGAATTATTATTCTAATATTATCATTGTAAACCAATGGTATAACACGATAATAATATGAAATTGTAACTCATAATAATAATATTATCAAAATAAAACAGAACAAAAACAAAATACCGAAAGATTCGAAAAAGTTGATCGATTTCTGAATCACCCTGAAATAATGGTTTTTTTGTAACAAGTTCAGCCATAATACAACCAATTGACCACATATCCACTGGACATGAATATCTTGGAGAACCGAGAAGGACTTCTGGAGCTCTATACCATAATGTAACAACCTATTCAATGATACATCAAAAAATTAAAAAAGTATTAGAATAATATGATTTTCTCAAATTATATTTTATTGTACAAATACCTACACATTATGACATAATATATTATATAGTCGTAATGTTTAATTTGAATCATAATATAATGTTGTTCTATACTTACTTCATGTGTGTAAGCTCTTACGGGCACACCAAACGCACGAGCTAAACCGAAATCAGCGATTTTTAAATTTCCACGTTGATCTATTAGTAAATTTTGCGGTTTCAGATCCCTAAAATAATTACACACAAACATAATATAAGAAACTTATTTATGAGAAAACATACCAAAATGAGAATATATTATATATATAAAACCAATAACATAATACCAGTCAATAAAATAAAACTTGTATAACTTACCTATGTAAAACTCTTCTTTGATGACAAAATAACATGCCACGGAGAAGCTATAAAAAGAACAACAAAAAAAAAACAAAGAAATAAGAACCAAATCATGTACACATTGTAAACCTTCATACATGCATACAGACAATCTCAATATTATACATTATGCATCACAATTAAGTAAACATTTTCTAATTGTTATTTTGTGTAGAACATCCATTTGCATTCATTTAATTTTTATTGTAATAACAGACATAAATAAAGTAACTTCCCGTTCACTAGTTATTAGGTAGTAGTAGTAGTTATAATATACATATTATTTGTGTACTATACAGCTTACAAATGTTTACTTATAAATATGATATAAGAGTACATTTATGTAATATTATGATTCATGAGAGTATATTATATGTTATTATTATTATGTTTTATAAACTAACTTGATGTGTTAGGGATTTAACTGTTGCAATTTCTAGAAATTTTCCTGGACCATAACTATCAATGTATTTCTTCAAATCCATGTTGAGATAATCAAAAACTAAGTACAATCTCCCTTCTTGCATAATAACGTCTTGGAGGCTAAATGGATTCATTGAAAGTTGTACAAATAAAAATTAATTCATGTTAGTTGTATTATAGTATATTATTATATTGATGAACATACATCAATAACTGTTAACAGTACACCATATTATATCTTATAGCATGCGTACATAAAAAATCAACATGTCATACATGTTTTAGCAAAAAACAAACAAGCATAATATTATTTTCCTATATATTATTACATCTTGTTAAGTATAAGTTCTTCTCTCTCTATATTTATTATATTATTATGTGTACATACCCCACAATATTAGGATGAACAGATAATTCCTTGAGAATGGAAATTTCTCTTAAAGCAGTCGGCGGAATTCCCTCATCTTCATTCTCGATACGGATTTTCTTCAGGGCTACAAATTCACCGGTTTTCCTACTCTTACATTTGTACACAACACCATACGTACCTGAAATGATTAAAAGCCGTATAATGATCATGATGTGGTAGCTGTATAGTCTTTCATATATTATATATACACACAAAATACTGGAGAAATGTGAAATTTACTCTATACATAATATTATGACTTTCGTATTTGTCAAACTTACAAGCATATACATACACATATAAGTACATATATCTATATTTAATTGTCAACATACATATATATTATGAATTAACCCTTTTTGATCTTGTCGTTAAGCATAGTACTTAAACTTTAAAAACTTGACAAATATTATTACAACATCATTATAAAGAGAGAAAGAGAGGGGGAAAAAAGGTAAGATTATTTTCAGTTCATACTACTTACTACTTATACATGCATTACAATCAATGTAAAATATCAAAAAAATATAATCGTTGGTTTTGACTTACCTTCACCCAATTTTTCTATTCTTTGATAATCATCCATCTTTCCAGAGGGAATCAATATTTTTTAATGATATGATTCAATAACTTAATAATAATTAATAATTATGATCCAGAAAAATCGTATCGTTATATAACCGCCGTTACTTTTGGGGGCCCGTTAAAAGATCCCTTGTTTTCTATATCGATATCTATCAATACATATATTATACACATATAAACTACTACACTTTATACTATGACTTATGACACTCCATATATAACTCACTTTGTAAAAACAAAAAATTTAATGTTGTATTTTGTACGTTAAAATAATTATGCGAGAAGAGAGATTGACGTTCACCCTGATACTTTATATGATTTTGTACTAGAATCCAAGATTGAGCATTTGATATTTCACTGGAACATGGGTTAAAATTTCATGAAAACTCAACTAAATGGCTTAGAAAATGAAAAAAAATTTATCTGAAATACTTATGAATGAAGAGGGGAATTCAGACAGAGACAGAGAGAGAGAGACCGCTTTGTTTACTTATATTCACTTTACTGTGGGTACTGTCTATTTGTGAGAGCTCAACGAACACTTTTATCCAACTCCCGCCTTTACACAACTATAGGGCTAAACTCTCTTGAAAAATGTAATTATTATTTAAAGTCCATTTAAAAGTATAGTATTCATTTGATATAGAAAAGTAACTATAAACAATTATTATGGTTTCATTTTTTTTTTTTGATACAATTAGTTTGATTTTATTTCTGTTTTTCTCTTTATACATTAGTATAATGCACACATGTACATAATATTATGTATGTAGTATAGATTTTTAGGCACAAATATCGAGGAAGAGTTGAGACGTTTTATTTATTTTAGAGTACATAACACCTATTATGTATAATGTATAATGCAAAAGTTCACTAAAATATTTACAAGTACATATTTACAAGTAATAAAATGTTGTTGTATTAATATTATATGTATAATATATTCTGTATATGTATGGCAGAAAAGTCATCTTTTAGTATGTATTATGTAGAATACTTAATCAGTAAAACTATGTAATATTCAAGATAGAAATTTGATTAATATGTTTAATGTGTATAGTAGTTGTTGTATGTACTTAAATGTTAAGTATATTTTATGTTACATTATGTACATGTGTACAAAAAAAAGACACTCTGTCGTCTTTTTCCATCTTTTTTACATTCACATTTTTTCAGTAAAATAATTCCTGATTTTAACAAATGGCGTAGTAACCTATTATTATACATAATATTCTTGTTCGTGACTTTTACACCCAAGTTAGTACATAGGTAGTTCTTTAACATAGAAGTAAAAAGTAGCTTCTTTTTTTTACTAGTATACTTAAGTTAACATCATAGACATAATCGACTTTTTGAGAATTTTGTGTATATTTTATGCATATGATGTGTTTAATGTTTAATGTACCCTTTAAGCTTTAAAGTATATACCTGCACAGTGCATACAGTATATATATATATATATATATTTAGATAATTATGATGTGTAAAGCTCAAAGTGGTTCCTTTTTTACTATTTAACGTTGTAGTACAGTGTTATGCATTATATGACATATGAGTGTACAGTGTACATAGGTGTACAATTTACGTAAATACTTCTGAATATGTTTTGTGTATATATAAACAAATATAGTTACATGGATTTGAAGTAGACTGTATAATTCCTTTTTCTAGCACATATATTGGACATGTATATTATGTAGCACATTTTACAGAGACACGACAATTATTTAATAGTATAGGTGTGTGTTTTATCACTCGATTCACTTTGGTCCGAGAATTTTGATGACCAAATACATAATATATGTATTACATATTATAGTTAATATGTACACATAATTTTGCATTTTAAATTTAAACATATTCATACATTATATATTTTATACCATATTATATATAAGTAGAATATATTATTATATTATGTGCACACAGATACAATACACAAAACACAATAGTGTGTATAGGTATGTATATAGTCCAGGTCAAAAAAACATGTGTTTACACTATTGCAAAGTAAAATTACTTTGCAATAGTAACTTGATTACTTTACTAATATGATATTTTAATAGTATCGGGATGTATTGAGACTGAATTGGTCAAGAATTTTATTTATATATACCTAAGTAAGCATATGTGTATCATAAACATAATATACACTATACAATCTGTTTCTATCTTATCTGTTGATATTACAGTGTACACATTATGGTAGTAAATTTATTTTTGTTTTGCGTTGTATTTTATGTGTAAAATTCGATAAGAATTGTGTACATAATACATAATGCGTATATATATATATATATATGTGTATTATGAGACGTGTGTATGTTTTATGTTTATATATGACCTAAATATAGGTATGTATAATGTATATGTAGTAGTAGTTAGAATAGATATAAAATGATTAAGGATGAGATGATTACTGTTGTTGTGTGTATAATATATAGTTGTATATAGGTTGTATAACATGTATAGGTAATATTTTGTGTTTTTTTTGTGATAAATGTTTTAGCTTCCGTGTAACATGGAACATGTTGTTATTTGCATAACGGGGCCACGGACAATAATACTGCCATCATCTTCTTCAATGTTTTTCTCAACTGTAAGATCTTTAGCACAACATTTCCAGGGAACTTTTATAAAGAGCCATTTGGTTACGACATAATCAGTTCCGATCGTCTCCAGTCGAAATTTCCTTTTCATACAACGCTTCAAAATCACATTGATCTTAGATTTAGGTGTTGTAAATTTTACTTTGATATTGAGAATTTCATTTGTCACCCATGTAGAGACGGTGAAGCCAAAGGATTTTATTCTGTATCCCACGGTTGAATTAGTAGTCACAGTTTCCCCTCTGAAATGTTTGTGTATAGCATAATATACAATATATACATTGGTAACTATGTTATATTATGACATTTTGTTTTCATAATATTTTTTTCATGAGAGAATAATATTTATAGTATTTGCAATTTACAGAATACACTATACTTTATTTGATAAAACATGCAAGTAAAACAAACATACATAGTAAATAGTAATATAAGTGAACATACCCTTTTTTGTATAGTTTTTCCATTCGAGTTGTATATTCTACCATTTCTCGAGTGAAGTCTTCCTTCTGTTTCCGGAGTTGAGCACAATATATTCGATACTCTGGTGTATCCGGAAGAGCATCACTTTTGAAATTTGGCAAAACCGGAAGTTTTGGCAATGAGTTATCATTAGATGAAGAGTCACCATTCGTAAGTTTTGAAATAACACCATAGATTTGTAAGAATGATCCCATAATAAATCCACTTTTCCTTTCTCTTTCTTCTACTCCTCCTCCTACCCTTCGTCTTCCTACTGCTGCTACTACTTTCTCTGAATCTTTTTGTGCATGAGTATGATTTTCATGGGGGGATGATGAAAAATCTATACTTCCTCTTTCTTCTTCTTCGTCTCCAGGTGTACTCGTGTCCTCTTCGTCAGAGTGTGTGAAAAAGTATACAATTGTTTTATCTTCTGTAATTGGTTTAGTAAGGATGGTTTTGGTTTTAGAAGTAGTAGTAGCAGCAGCAGCAGCAGCAGTAGAAATTGGAAGGGAGGAATTAACTTCGTTATTCCTGATGGAAATAATGGTGATGCCTTTTTTTGTTAAATACTTGGTCGAAGAAATTTATTATAGACAATAAAAGTATAGATTCTACTTATGACTATTATTGTTATGTAATTACATTTATATTTTTTAAACTTGTTATTGTAGATTTTAGAGTGATGAAAATATTTAAGACACTTGAATGCATATAGAATTTTAGAATATTTCTTCTATTTTATTCTGTTTCAGTAATATATCTAATATACATATGTTTTATGTTTTATCCTTCTTCGCTTTTCTCTTGTTTTTCTGTCTTATATCTTTCACTGAAAAATGTTGCACATTGCCCACTGCACACATAACCTACAACTTCTACACGTGTATTAATACATACTAAATACATTGTACATTGTACAAGCACGTTGAATAGAACTTGAGTTTTCTTTTATTTTTTCAAAAAAAATAAATAAAACATATAATGCACTGACAAATATTTTAGAGCACACGTAACATCGGTTTAAAAGGTTGTAGAATAAATGTAAGGTGAGTTGCTATTGTACCGTCCGCTGTATTTTCATATCATGTATATATAATTATGTAGATCACTGCGGATCTTGGATATATAGAGAAAATACTGACAAACTCGTCTCGTTTCTGTATTCTGTACTTTACAAATCTCAACTGGTAATAGTGTGATATGAAAAAAGTTCAAGTGGCTCATGTCTGTTATGTACACTGTAGGATTAATAGTAATAAGAATAATAATAGGAATATGTATTTTGTAATAGTGAAACCACACTAATACGACGATGATGACCACTACTACTACTACTACAACTTACATCACTGCTGACCACCGTCATGGTTCACAACCGTTTGTGATTTAAAAGAGTAATATATGTATGCATGACTGCCGAGGATAGATACTTTTTTTTTTCTCCCTCGTTCAGTAAGTAGTAGATATTTGATATTTGAAGGGGACAACTTTATAGCACACACCATAGACAAGTACGCCCATTGGAATTACACTTACACTTCATCACCGACATTGAACATGTGGAACATTGGATCGTGTCAAGAATAAGAATATCCGAACTTAAATACATTTTAAAGTTGTAGTGGTCTGAATGTGTATGTCTCTATGTGTGTGTTTGTGTGTGTAAAAGAGAGAGACAAGTCCAAGAGTACCGTCCATTATGCAACTACACTAGTTTCTAGTACTCTCTACTTTCTCTCCTTTCCTTATTTTGTGTTATACTTGTATATTTGCTTTCACCCCAATGCCTTTCTCTTTCTCCATTCTGCATGTTGTTGAATCTCTTCTTTCGTTTCTTCTTCTTCTTCTTTTTCTTTTAGTAGTGGTGGTGACCGTGAAGAGACCGGGATTGTAAACGATAGTATGTAGTACTATAATAATATAGTTGTTATTTTATCCCTCAATCTCAGTAGAATTCGAATCGGAATTTTGAATTGAACCATCACCATCAACATTACATGTGCGGCTTCTTTTAGTAAATACGTTCCTTCCTTTCTTCTATATATTATAGAATTTCCACAGTATAAACTACCGCACTGCACTTTTTCAACTGCTGTGAAACACGTCTCAGCTGACTGTGGGCTTATGCAGTGGGTGTACATGTATATGTATATTATGTATTATGTAGCTTTTAGTAGTATTGTACTTTACAGTATAAATTATACTTGTGTGTTCAACACATTCCACTTTAAACTTTATAGCGTATATATATTATATACTATTAAAGGCACAACACACGAGGTCAAAATCGTCACACGCCACACACAGGTACACAGACGTGTTATATCAAAGTACGTTACCTGTATAAAATAGGAATATTTTTTGGAGAAAGGAGAACAGAAATATTTTTTATAAAAAATAAAAAATGATACTGCAGAACTTTATTTTATTACAGAACACAACATATTTTATCATTTATAATCTTTATATGAATATGACACAAAAAAGATATTAAAACTAAAATACCGCAAAAAACAAAGCTCTAAAAAATTCTACTCTTAATGTTACGTATTCCTAAAATACAAAATTAAAATGCACAAAATAAAATAATATTACTGTACTGCTCTTTTAGTATATTGATTGACTTTTGGAAAAATATAATAATATTATATTTTGATACACTACTCAACTATGTTATACATGTAATAAAATGTGCCTTTATTTACTTACCGGTACCGACAACGGTCTCGAAAAAGATGTTCACTGTACTGAATCACACATCTTTTGTTATTTTACTTTTACTTTACTTTTACACACAGTAAAATCATGAAGGCCACTGTTTATTGACAATTGACAATACGAGGACGGGACTAGTGGATGATGGGGCAACTGCTTGATTTATAATGAGGACAGGGAAAAGAAATCTTTCGTTTTATATACCAGTAACCTCTCATCATCTTTTGAGCCTTTACATATTTTCATGTATTATTATGGTCGACTACATACGCATGTATAGATATTACTATATTTACAGAGAAAGGAAAAAATGATTCCACTTTTCCACTTATCCATTGAATTTCTTTTTGTATAGGTCTTCTGTTACATTTATACTGTCGCATTCTCTTTATAAAATATCAATAATACATGGTACATGGTCCATGGTCAACCGTCATCATTAGAAATAAAGACAATCACCAAAGCCAAATGAGGCATGGCTAATCTATAGATGTTTTTACTCCACATTTCGGTTCTTGGATTTTGGCTTGTTTTTCCATGAACGATCAAAAGTTTTTTTTTCCTGGCTCAATGCTCAATGCAATTTAATTTCTATTATTATTATTTTTTTTTTTTTTTTTTTACAAAACTCCTAATAGTTCTGAAAAGTGAATCGTGAAACTAAAACAAACGGACTCTTGTAAACACACTTGAATGTTTTTAATGGATAATTGTGTTATTTCTAAATCCCCAATGTTGCACTAATTAGAGTAGTACTAATGAAAAAAGAAGATATTTCACAGACTTTCACCTTCACAGATTATTATTATTGAAACAGTGCAATTTAATCCATTTCACTTTTTAAACGTTGTAGGTTGTAAAAGAAATTGCACTTAATTTTGAGCTTAATTATGTTAAAGTATTTGGAAATACACACATGTTGGATGTTTGATATGTATTGTTATATTCAGTATTAGGTAGAGTACGTTCTATGTATGTATAATCTATAGTAGAATCAATACTCAAGTTAATGGGCTTGGTTTTAAAAATATTTAAAAAATGCTTGTCCTCTTGAAACTATCAACTGTTTTTAATCTCGACACTTTTTGTCCTCATGTATTTTGTATTTATGCAGTGCTAAAATCTAGAAACTAGTAAAAAAAAATTCGAATCGAATTGAATCAAATGTCACTGCTCTGCTCTGCTCTGCTGCTGGACTTGGTGGACTAACAACGAAGCAGAAAAGGGAAACAGGGCAACTTTTTTATACTTATATCTAAGTATTTTGTATTCTACTCTATTGCATGTCTATGTGTGTTTGTGTTTTGTGTAAGTGGTGAATGAAAAAAGATCAGGAGCAGGAGCAAGAAAAGGTCTCAGTCTTGCCTTTTGCTTTCTCTTATCGTCGTCCTCAGTATTCAACCAGAGTTTGTGCGACTACTGTTTACTGTTCTACGTTGTACCATTGTGTATGTACTTCTTGCTTCTTGTACACTGCTCTCTTTTTTCATGTATTTAAACCTCAACTAGCAATCTTTATCAAGTCAAGACTCATAAATTCTATTGATCAAAAAAAAAGTGTACGTATATATGTTTTAACAACTTTACATTTCATACACCAACTTTACACAGTATGCAATGGATATTATACTTTTTAAATTGTACATTGTACAATGTACATGTTACCATTATGTTTTATGATCAGAGAAATAACACTGGAAAAAATCAATGTATTATCATGCATTTATGTGTGTAATATTTGCGTGTACATTATAAAAGAAATATACACACACACATTTTGCCATCATCGTCATTACCATTAACCATTAACCATTACGTATGAGGAAAAGGATGCGGAAAAGGTTGTTAAATGCTATTTCTCATCTTTGTCATATTTTCTACTAGAAAATTTCTAGCAACTAGGAACTAGGAACTAGGAACGCAGCATCACAAAATAATTATAGTGTGTCCTTACACTTTTCATTTGTCATTCATTCATAATTGATCACATTCGCAATTATTACATGTATTATGTATCTATATTCTCCATATTCCGTATTCTACATTCTCCACAATTCTATACACACAATATACACAATACACAATACAATCGAATACGGCCTAGAAGAAAAAAGAAAGAAACGCAGAAAATTTCTAGTTTACGAAATCCATCTGCTGATTAAACAACTCCAATAAAATTAACACAAGTCTAAAGCAAGCATGAGATTGGTGCAACACAATATACAATACACAATCCTGAAAAATAAAACAGTGAAAAATGAAGGTTTTTAATCTTTTATAAAGGTTATGGCTATTCTCTACAAACAATTGAGTGAAATTGAAGCCTGTAAATTTTATTATTTATTTTTGACGGTGAAAGTACTTGAAAGTTCAAAATGTACAAAGTATAAAGTACAAAGCGCAGAACCGTACACCGCATAAATTCTAGAAAAACTTGTAGTAGGAAGGTACATGAAGTAATAAAACAGAAAAAGGAAGAGCCAAGAATCAAGAGTCATGAGTACAAAGAAGATAGGCACTGTACCTAATACCTTACACATAATGTTAAGGTGGAGCCGGAGAAATGTGAATGAAATGTACAATTTTCAAATGAGATAGATTTTATGTATTCGTCTCGGGAAAAAATGCGTGGACTGTATTCAAAGTTTCAAAGAACAAAAGTACCCAATACCGAAAGAGCAGTAATAACAACCAACAACCAACAACATATCTACCGCACTCAGTAAATAAAAAGAGTACCGTACTCACTCCATTGTTATATCTAAAGTACACTAGAGTGTAGAGTGTAGATATGTGTGTATAGTGTTTAGTGTGTACTATATATAATATATACTATGTCCTGTGAGGTGATTTCCACATGACCGAGATTTCATGAGGTATATTTATTATTCATCTACACATCATTAACATTTAGCAGGGTTGCGGTGTCGGTTTTAGCGCATTTCACTCCTCAACTCCTCACTCATATTCCCGTTTCCATTCATTTCATTCTTTCGCTCTTTCCTTTTGTTTCTATTTGTATTTGTATTTGGACTAGACTATGAGATTCAACTTTTGGATTTTGGATTTTGAATTTAGTTTTTGACTTTTATCCATCCGCAAGAATAAAGAAAGGTAAAATGAAGAAACCGTAGCACGGGGAAAACGGAGAGAGAGACAGAGAGAAAGTTTAGAGTCCAAGCAGACACATCATGGAATTAAAAGGTATATATATGCTTAATTTAAACACATGTACATGCACAATGCACATATACTTGATACTTGTGTATTTTTTGTTCAACTCAAGTTTTGATCGCTTTACTTTTTACCTTGAGATTTTAAACTACACATAATACACATTCATTGTACATTGTACATTTTGTACATATTTACTATTTAGTCCCAAGTCTCAACATTTCCCCTGTTTAAAATATCTATGTACAGTTTCAAAGAGCAGTGGCCACTGGTCAGCATACTATACCACCAACAGCGATTGTACAGTGTACAGTGATATCAAGTCTTTTTCGTCATACGTTTTTACAGGAGAGTGAGAGAGAGAGAGAGAGCAAAATAAATAATTTTACTGCTATGCCAAAGTTCTATTGTACATTTCGTACGTACCGAAAAAGTATGCCAAACTACTACACTCTAACCATACAAAATATAAATGAATGAAAAGTTTTTAAAAACTAATTTCCTTGAGTTTTATTACTCCTGTATTGTATATATAATATATTGTATGCATAATATTATGCTTATTAGATGATTTTTTGTGACGTGTTTGTAGTGTGTACTGTGTGTTGAACGATGGATAAAGAATGGAAAATGAGGAAAGACTGCAAAGTGCGAAAAATACGAGCATGTGTGTGTGCACGCATAAAACTAAGAGTTGTATAGTAACATTGTATTTGGATTCCTTTTGTTTATTTGTATTGTTTGTTTTAATTTTTTCTTCACCCATATAATAAGTGATGTGCATATATGTTGCATTGTATAGTACATGCTATGAGCTATGAGCTATGAGAGTGTGAAACGCCTACACATGGGAAGGAAGTAGGTAATCCTGTACCTTTACTTGCACGTCACAAGTCAGAAGTCAGAAGTGACTCCACATACGTATAGATGTGTATTGTGTATGTTTTAATTTGAATCGTGGAGCTACTCATAATAATACGACATAGTATTCTAAATACATCTTTGGGATAAGAATCTCCAACTTTCTCTACCTTTCTCCTTTCATCTTTGTACTTTATGCTTGATATTTTATACTTGATACTTGATACGCTGCAACATGCAACATGCCTCTTTTGGAAATGAGTTTTAAAAGTTTGTTTGTGTGTGACTCATTAAATTTCTCCTACGTGAATGCTGTACTGATATTGATCACACATCCATCCTTCCTTTGAGTAATGAGTGTATGATGTACCAAGATCCATGATCCATGATACATACAATATATTTAGTATGTATATAATACACAAAATATACAGGTCACTAATGGAACTTGTTCAAACTTTTTTATCACCAATGAAATGAGCAAAAATAAAAAACGCACATATGTAATTGAATTTATTAGCTAAAAGCCTTACAACTCATGACTGATACAAAGCATGCACAACTCTATTCAATTTTCAATTAAGAAACTAGATCATGCTAAAATTATTTTTCTTGGATTGTTCAGTGTTCAGTAATGATTTTTCATAATTTATGTGAAAATAGAGCTCCAGACTTATACACTTCAAACTTGAAACACTTTGTTATGTTTCTCGTTTAGATTTTAGCTCTTGTGAGAAAAACTCAAGTAAATCAAATGAAAAATGACAATGACATGTTGAATACCAAACCAAAATATTATGCATCAAGAACCAAGAATCATACAGTTGAAAGATGATACCAATAAGTCAATTTTTGTAAAGGAGTGTCTTTATTATCTAATAAAATAACCATTTTTTCAACAGTATTATGAATTTTGGGAAACAGAACAAAGGAAATAAAATAGCTCTGAGATATTATGACAAATCTCAGTAAAAAAAAACATGCATGTCATGAATGAAACCTAGGTATATCTTTTATCTTAAAACTTAGAATGCACACCATTTTTGGTACGTGTGTGTGGTGTGTAAAATTTATATACGCACCATAAAACGTTCATGATGATGAAAGGTGAAAGCAATGCATGTATCCTCAAACTCTTTTCCCACGTTCATAATCTGTATATAACAAATAAAACGGTAAAATATGACAAAAATGTAGTTAAAAAAGAATAAAATCTTACCATAAAAGTAGAAAATTTACCACAGAAATCCTCATGCACAGTATAATATAAAATACATGCATGTACAATGTACAAAATACAATCTCAATCCTCAATACAACGAGATTACTATCAGCATTTACCTTTTCCCTTTTCCATGTGACATTGACTTTTGAATAGTCGTTAGTAGTATTTCTGGAATTTCAAATGGTATTTCTGCGGTAAATTGACAAATGTCGTGAGTTCCTCAGTGAGAGAATGAATTTTGCCTTCAACACAGCAGTGAAAACAGAAAACAGCTCGAGCTATCAGCTATGTGAACTGTGGACTGTGGATAAACATGAATTTTCTCCACTTACTTTCTAGAACTTTCTACAACTCGTTTTACTTTATCTGTCTATTTTACTTTTTATTCTGTGGTTGTAAATCTACCGCTGTTCAACTTCACAAGACACAAGATTGGATCTATACTACTCAAATATTGTAAACGTATAAAACAATACTACACGGAGACGGAAAGCAGTTAGTCCAAAAAAATAAAATAAAAAAGTCATAATCACATTCATAGTATACAATAGTCTTATGATCTCATAGTCGCTCTCTCAATTCTCGATTGTCAATCATAATATTAATGTCGATTATCCACTATACTTTGAGAATTGAGAATTGAGACGGTTGCGCTTTTATATCTGCATCTTCTTTGCTTCAAGCTTCAAACGTCGGTCAACTCATCTTATTTCTTATTTCAATTCGAATTTGAATCTGAATTATGTCTTGTGTATCCAACTTCCAACTCCATCAGTGATAATTATACCAAGTCAACAAAAAGCATGGTACAAACACAACATTTTTCTTCACATTTATCATTTATGTTTTATGTAATATCGGCATCGGAATCGTTATCGTACATGTTTTATACACCATATAAAAAATAAATATGATCAACGACCATGAAGATAGAGTAAATATTGAAGGTCTACTACTTCTAAAACTTTCTCTCTACACTCTTTACAAATTTGCAAAGAGGAAAAAAAATGTAAAAAAACTGACGGATGTTGTAGATGGATAAAGTTTAGCCAATAAAATGTAAACTGTTCTGTCCTTCTCTATGAAACTACACAAGTACATTTGGCCTGCTTATTTAGGAGGAAAGTATAATATTATGTACACTGTACACTGTACACATGTGTCGAGAGTCGACAGTCGGGAGTATTAGATTTTCTTGTAAAGAGTTTATTCAGGCACTTAAACCTCAAACATGAGTGTTTGCTATATACGTTTTGAACATTTGATCCACTGGGGAAACTGCACATTTCCATTTAGAATCTAAAATCCAGAATCTAGAATCTAGAATCTAGAGTAGCACGTGGATGTTTAAATGTATCATGTATCGTGTGTCCTGTGTCATTATCTTTTGACTTTTATGAATGTCTCCATTTTTATTTCCTGCAGTTTAATTTCCCTGAAAACGTAGCTACTTGTATAAGTGGCGCATTGAGTTAATTGTTATTTGGACAAGCATTTGATTAATTGACATTTGTAATTGGAAATTCAAGAGGATGAAATGAAATAGCTTGCTGATGAGTCTCCTTTCTTTTTTACTTGGTCCTCATATTATACTATATAAGATTAATCTTTTTTCAGTTTAGTCCCCGTCCAACTCCTGATTCCAGTTTCCTGTAGAGAAAATGGCAGTATGTACAATATAAAATGTACATTTGTGCATGCAGTGCACATTATTATTGCATTCCCGGTTAACATACGAAATACAAGAACCATAATTTTTGGCTGCAGTTTTCCTGACACCGGATACAGTAATCTTTTGTATTTTATATTATGTAGAATGTAGATTGTAGATTGTAGATACGTGTAGTTAAAGACAATGTACATTACACTGTGTTGGGGAAAATGTAGATGTCTTATTATTTCACGTGATTTTTCAGCAAGCTCCAAACTCAACGTTTTTACTTTATACTTTATACATTTTCATCAGGCATTGACATTTTTTCCCTCTGATCTCTGATTATGTAACTTGTAGAAATGTAGATTTTGGTTTGTTCTATGTATAATGTATAATGTGGCACACAACGTATGCTGTAAGCTGAAGATTTAAATGGTGCAGGGGGTCTTGAACTTGAAAGAGGAAGGCAATACAAAATAATGTCAAAGGAAAGGCGAAAAATAAAAAGAAACGCCGTCTGCATTGTGTAAAGTAAATACTTGTACAATAAGCATAAGTACGATTAGGGCTTTATGTACAGGAGAAAAAAAGAGAGCAATTTTCCAGATAGCCTTTTGCCTTTGAGTCTTTGAATGCGACAAAATGATCCTTTTATTTGTATATGTATGTACAAACTTTGTATTATTTTCGAAAGAAGGGGAAAACACACACATTCTTATTCTGGAATCTGGAATCTAACAGTAAAATTCTTGGATTTGGACCATCAAATGTACTACAACTATGTACAAATGCGATATGGATGTACTATGTACTCCCTTCCAACTTCCAAAAATCCAGCCATCTCTTCAAATGATCTTTCTAAGAAAGTCACAGCACAGATTTGTGTTTTATGCACGGTTGTACCAAATATGCATCCACAGTAAATTGTAAATGGTAAGTAATGCACAGTGAAACGTGAAAAAGTTGTATTCAAGTGAAATCAACTAAAATAGTATACAGTAAATATTCTGATGAGCGAGAAGGAGTACATATATATATATATGAAATGTGCACGTTGTTCATTTGTGCAGCATCTAACATAATATAGACATACACACGTTTGTACAGTGGAGAAAAGTGGAGAAAATAGCAGTACTTTCCTTTTTTTTACTTTCTCTCTCCTGCACTGTCCTCTATACACTATGCATTATACACTATGCGATAGGAATTACAGGAGATAGGAATCGGAAAGGAAGTATTTAATTTTTATTGCACTCCTAAAATGAACTTATTTTCTGTTACTTCTTCTTGGGTTTAAATATTTGTCTGCATTCACTCCGCCTTTCCTCTTTTCCTCGTTTTGGAAATCTTCTAGCGTTTCCTTCAAGTCAGCATCGACTCTTTTCCCTGTTTGTGCATACGTTTTCCCTGTATTCATTACTTGTTATTTGTACAGTACAGTACAGTGCTTGTAATGCAGGAACAGAGAAGGAACATGATGCGCCACCATGTACCATATATACCTTATCATACTATGTAGCTAAGATATCACGTATATTTGTGTATGACCAGAAACGTTATAATAAGTGATAATGTCCCTTTTGTATATTGTACGTTGTACATGAGCTCACAATAGTTTCTACGTAAACCATTTAGCAGAAATGGAATCAAGTATGTACGACGTGAGACTTTATTTTATGACACCCAGTTCCTAGTACAAAAATATCGTAGATCCTTGTGTAAATTTTTATGCCAATGTTCATTTCTCGTTTCGGTAGTCAAAGACACGTTCTTCCTCGTAAACCTCGAACAAAAATTTCACGATAAAAATTCAATTTCTGGCGAAAAAAGTATTTGGACCGGGAAAAAGTGTACAAAATAGTCAAAGTGGAAATTAAAATTTCCGCAGGCTCTTTTTTATTTATTTCATTGTGCATTACTGTACATTGTACATCGTACATGGTTTACTGTGCCATGACTTTCTCCAACGTCCAGCGGTCTCTTATAATATAATATATGAACTGTCTAGTGTAAAGCATAAATTCCAGTGTTGTAGAATTTAGAGTTGTAGAATACAAGTAAAACTCCTTGGACCAGAAAACAAAATACATATTGGGAAATGTCAAAACTCAAAACATAAATGCTTTTTTTGATCAAGAATCAAGATTAAAGTGATCTGATATGACAGAACAAGTATTTACACACAAAAGTTCAAGCTAATAGCCGGCAATAGCTCACTCAATTCTCTACCATTTCCAGTGTTGAAAATGCACCAAAAAACCATGTGAAGAAAGTACAAGAGACCTGAGACGTGAGACTTTGTTTACACATTACACACTACAAAAAAATTATCACGTGTCACGTGTAACGTATTATAGGTACATGATAGATGATGATGGGAGGGGACGGCGAAAGGTCAACAGGAAATAATAGTATCAACTTTCTCTGATGAATGTCAAGTACAAATAATTTTTAGCGCATTAAGGTACATGTGTCTTTGAATTGTGGATGAATAATCATAATGTTATCAACATTTCAATGTAAATATTAAATATATACGTGAGCACTGCGATTCTTTTCTGCTTCTCTTTTGAATACGGTCACAAACACTCAAATATTATGTATTATTTATCCCACGCATGTACACAACATTCTGAATTCCGAAATTTATTATACACAATACAGTTAAGTCAAGAGTCGAAAATTATTGTTTATTGTACATGTAATTTCCTTTTTATTCGTCACTTCCTTCACGGTGGACGTGTGAACTATTGTACATACTACATAATAAATTTTGGTTGGAGTTTTGAAAGGAATTCGGTCGGGATTTCCATTGTCCAACTCTGCTGTTCATGATTCATTAGTTTTTAATGATTCTGATGTATGCATAAATTACATAGTAATTTCTCCTCAACCGGATTTCATCATAATTAGTAATTAGCTCATTATTTGTTTTTTAAAATATCCGAAATCCGAACCAAGGTTTATGCAGTAAAACTAAAAGATCGTTTACAAATAAGTATATTATGAATTTAATGGTAAAAAATAGAGTAAGTAGAGCAAGAGCAAGTCAGCCAAAATACTTCAGCATCAGCATGTCATTATTTTACATAAGAAAATTACAAAATTGTCAAATTGTGACACACAAAATTGTCCGCAGTGTTCAAATTCCACAGCATTATAGAAA
Organism: Sminthurinus signatus; assembly: GCA_019776565.1. Classification (NCBI taxonomy): domain Eukaryota; kingdom Metazoa; phylum Arthropoda; class Collembola; order Symphypleona; family Katiannidae; genus Sminthurinus; species Sminthurinus signatus. The sequence continues at coordinate 7,068 of JABASP010001275.1, read as the reverse complement.
ATTCGTTTAAGTTATAGTTAGTAGTTAGTAAAGTCTGCATTATACACGTAGTTGTATACACGTTATTTACGTAGTTGTATGTGCTTTGCTATAAAATGTGCTTTCATAAACTAGGAGCTGAATAACAGATGAAGACAATGAAAATCAAAATATATCATGTGTATAATGCATTAATTATAAATTATAAGTAGAAAAGTAGGTAAAAGTTTTGTTCGTTTGTCACTGTAGCTTACTATTTCCTAAATCATGTATACATAAATAAACGCGTTACAAGTTACAAGTCGTGTACATTGTACATCATAATAAAGGGATAGCAAACAGGACAAATCCCTCAGGATCTACAACTGGTGAAGATAGGTTGATGACTTGAGCTGAGGTTCTGGCTTTGATCGCAAGCCACTTTTTAATTATGTGATCTTGCACTCCAACAACTTCCATACTAATTGTGCAGCTAGAGCTGTTTATCCTCGTTGTCACCAGACCATTGGGCTGTCCAACTTCGACTTTAATCATGAGACTTCCTCTACTAGTGGAGGCGGCGATTGGAAATCCATACGACTTGATTTTGTATCCATTAGCTCGAATATTCATCGTGTCCAGTCTAATTAAAATAATTACACAATTGAAACAAAAAAAAATGTATTAGTATTATTTTTACTTGTACATAAAACATAAATGTTTCATACTTTTTCTGTCCCAATGTGGGGGTTTAAAAGGTAATCTTCATTAAGAAATCTATACTTCCCATCTGATCTTTAATGATTAGGTTATCTATTTTTGTCTCCATTTTAAGAACCATTTCATTCAAAAACAAACCATAGCATAGTTACGCTATGAGAAAAACAGCATGCATTTCCTTGCGAATCAAGAAGAGATGGTTACATTTGTCTACAATGTTGTAAGAATGTTGAATAATATTCAGAACTCAGAATGTTAAACATAATTATATTATGCACAAATATGTATCATAATAATATAAGAATATTCTTCCACTCATTGATTTGGCCAAGGTTAAAAGACAAGAAATTGACATTTCACATTTATAATATTACAATGTTGACGTACATACATTATTTAGCATTTTTTACTAATGTATCAATTTAACAATAGGACAATAACGGTCATGAAATTGGTATGACGTGAGTCGGAATGATATAAACAGTACTGGCTGTGTTATATACAAAGTTAGCTGTACACAGAGAAATGAAAAATTGCAGACAATTAAAATTAAATATCCTGTCTTGAATATCCAGATTACGTGAGATTATAAGAGCAAAGAGCTACGAGACTAGGGCACTGAAAATACTTTCAAAAAAATAACATTTCACACTTTCTCCATTTCCAGTATCCAGTATCCAGTATTTTACAGTACATATTTACTTGCAATACAGATGCACACGCTTGTCTTTTAGATCTTGTACATATCTTATACACATTACGTACATTAAAATTAATATTTACATAATACATGGAAAACAATGCATCTTTAATCTTTTTTTACGTGATTTACTATCTATAATGTAAAACAATAGTATTTAATTGCATGGACGTGCAAGCAAGCAACTGCCTTGTGCCTTGTGCCTTGTGCATACGATTATTCTATTTTATGTCCTATTTTACTGCTGTAATTTTTTTTACTTATAACTTATACTCAATACTCATGCTAATTTTTACATAATAAATTTAGTGCTTGAATATTGAATATACAATACAATATGCACGAATTATGTTAAGTAATATTTAATGTATGCAATACATAACCAGAAACAACAATATATTGTATATTATCATGATGTCTTACATTTGATTGTTATCCTCGTCTTCTTTTTCACGAGACATCACTTCGGAGATTCCTGTCATTTTGTTGTCCAAAATGCGGGTATCATTTGTTTGGCAAATAGAGTGGCGATGTGTAAGGTGATTTTTATGTGTATTTGTATTATTTGTTGGTGGCACAATGTCAAATTTTTTCATCCATCTCGGACTGAGATCAATTTTAACTGTTGGATTAACCTCTGATGATCTTGTATTTAAAAGAGTAAGTTCAGTTCTAGGAATAGTCCATTTGTCTGTAGAGATTGAGTATTTATTTAGTTCCCAGTTTAGCCAGAATCGTTTCCATTCTGGAGTGCCTGGACAGTCGGAGCAAATCCGGGATCCATGTTCATGTCTATACTCTTTTCTCCGATTGTACTTGCGATTGAAATAGTTCCTCCGACTGTTTTTATGATTACTTTCTGATGAGCGACGACTGGAAAACAGTTTTGAAAGCCACTTCAAAGGATTCATTTTTGATATTGAGATTTGAGTTGTCCCTTCAAATTCAATTTTTAATGGAACTTCTTCTTTGAAGATTTTCTACAGTTCTAAGATGGTATAGTAATGGAGTGTAGAAAAATACACAAACTCAAAACTGAAAACTTTTCTTTTACAACTGGAAATTGAAAATTCAAAGGATTCATTTAAGTCTTGAAATTTTTTTTATAGTCTCATTCTCCTTTCCAACTTGTCGTTTGTATTTTATTAGTATTGCTACTATTTCTGTTATTAAAATTAGAATAAAGAATAAAGTGTTTACGAGTGCTCAGTCTAGGCAAAAAATATTGTATTATCATGCTGTTTGCAAGAGTAATAACAGTCCCATTTTTAAACACAAAGAAAAATAAAAAATTTTTGTAGTGTCTTGAGTCTTGAGTCTTGACGTATTAAATATGAAATAAAATTAAATAAAAATCACACACACACAGTTCAACTTATATCGCAAGTACATATGTACAAACTACAAACACACCCATCATTCTTGTAAGAAATTTGCTGAGGCAAGCACAATGCTAGTTTTTTTCTTCCTTCCACGCCACAGTAGTGTACACTGTACAGTGTAAAGTGTACACTAAGGACTAGACACAAGCTCAAAGTGAAGTACGTGAGTCTAATACATTGTATATTGGTAGTACTACTGAATATAATTGGCACTGCTAATATAAGTATGGTTCATTAGTTTATTGTAAATTGTAATATTAGTACTTAATAAGTTATGAATGATCACCAGCAATAATTATAAGCTGTTTTCTTGCATTTAAACAAGAATGCCTGTGAGTCACAGATTATTATTATTATTATTATGTCGAGCATACTTTATTCACTTACAGAAAGTGCTAAAAGCTCAAAGTATATGCACTACACATGAAGAATAGATCATAGATCACACTTTATTATTTTTTTCTGCAATCTTCCTTGCTATTTATTAGCTTTATGCTTTTTTATTTTTGCCGTCTTTTCCTCTCTTTATTTTTTTTACACCATTTCAATTGTCAATGTGTGTATCTGATCGTGAATCGTGAATCGAGAATTATTGGTGATTGGTGTAAATTTGACACTACTAATACAAGTTGAAATGATTAACACACATTCGACTGATAATGTTTTTTCTGTTCGGTCCTTTTGCGATTTCCGCTGATATTACATAAACATTCACTGACACATTTTTACTGAATACTGAATGTCACATAATATTATGGGTACACCCCAATTTATTAGGGAATCCAGAATGTTATTTTGATTCTAATGTGTGATGTACACAATGAGCACAGTTTTAGTTTTTTTTGTGAGCGTATATATGCACACAATACACTAACATTGACAACAATTTCTCTAAACTTGTAAAGGCAAAAGGCAATAATTATCTAATCTCTTGTTTATTTATTTATTTTATTTATTAGGTTCACCATCCACCGATCACCGACTAAATTTTCTTGACTAATATTGTGTACAGTGTACAGTGTGTAGTCTGTAACTTTTCAAATGTTTTCTGTGTGTATCTATCAGCATTCGGTGTTCACTGTTCCAATTGAGACGATTTAACAATATTCTCCAATACCTCTGAGCTCTGAGTATATGTATTATGTATAGTTAGTGCTCGGTACTTGGTACTTACTGTATACTGTATTCAGTATAGGCATAATGTATAATAAGTTGATTGTGTAAATTTTATATGATCCTAACATGTCCCTATTATTTATTTACGTTCTAACTTCTGTCTTCTGTATTCCGTGGTCTGACTTCTGAGTCAGCACAATAATTATACAATACGTACTTAGGTATATAATGGTATCTTTCACTGTCATCACTACAACTTACAACTACAACTCATATATTATGCGATTATAATTTCATCAATACAGAATACAGAAACTTAGAGAGAGAGAGAGCGAGAGAGAGAGCGAGAGAGAGAGAAATCCGAAGCTGCATATAGTAATCGTTATACGGCATACAAACTACAAATGATGATGTGAACAATAATCGATTATGAAGTTAAAATAGGAATAGGCAATACAATGGGATAAGAGAGTAAATAAACCTCTATAAATTGATCGGGGACTTGAGACTTGAGATACATAAAATATTTTTGTAGCAAGGAGTAATCATAACAGTTGTATTTGTAGCAAGGAGTAATCATAACAGTTGTATTTGTGGTATGCTTGTGATATTATGTGTGATGGATTTGATATGTGATCTCCTTATGCCTCTTCTTATGTTTATATAAACCGCACACTGCGTAGATATTGGATGTAAATATACTATTCTCTATGCTAAAGACAACAGGAAGACATATTTAGTGGAGAGGAGATTATTTGCACTGCATATTTCTTACTATATATGATCTTGTGACAAAAGATGAGGTTAGACTATATTACTCAAACTGAAAACTAAAAACCTTCTGATGTCTCAGTTTCATTGATAAATACATGAACAATAAATGTAAACTATGAGATGATAGGTAATTTGAGCTGTCACAAAGTCTGATGCGGATTATTAAAACAAATTTACCACTGTAGGACAAAACACATACCTAATACATAAACGGCTTCAACATCAGTTTTGTAACTCTTAATGAATCTAGAGGTTAAACTGTAGATTAAAACTACTTTGTGATTTTTAATATAATCTTGAGCATGCTGATGACTGATGATTAACGATATATTGTGCAAGTACGCAGCTATGATGCGCTTTCAGCAAGTACAAGCACAATATTACGAGTAAGTAGTAATAGCTATAGAAAAATCATTTTTGTATCATAATAATGTACAAATTGAATTGTTGCTTCCAGTGTAGCTTTGTGATCGGCATTGTCCATTTTTTTTATTTCTTGTAAGAGTAAAAACAATGAAAATTTTAGATTGTACAACTCTATACTTCATAAATAACTATCAAATTTTGTGTGTACAACACGCGACATGCGTTTCATATTGCGGTTTCTCTGTGAATTTAGTGAATTTAGTTAATAAATATATAAGTATATAAAAAATCGTGTCAGAAAAATAAGTTCTCAGATGACCCCAAGATTTTTCAACTTTACAAACTTTAGTTTTAGAGTTGGATTCGTATTTGGGCATATAATATTATGGTAAGAACGGGGCTATATTGATTATAAACTATAATAATTTATAATGATTAATTTTGCTAGTGAAAAACATGACGCATTCTTTCATGTGCTAAATACGAACATTTATAATGTATTCCTAATTGTAATTTTATCTCACACAGCTCACAACCGATTGCATTTGAGAACTGAGAAACCTTTGTATAGCAGCATGAAATACTTCATGGGTAAATACAAGTTTATTTATTCAAAAAGTGCATAATAAAAACTAAATATGCAATATTTACACATGTTGTTTTTTTCTCATGAAGGGAAAATTTTCAGGCTGTTTCAAACGTTTAGTTGAAATAAAAATTAGTGCCCAGTTATGATATGAGATTACTTAAAGCCAATGTAAAATTTTGTACATATTGGGAATTGGGATGACAAAGAAACCCAACCACGTTTTGAAAACTCAACAAAAAGAAAGAATCACAATCATATTTACTCTGTGTTTCGAATTTATATTTATATTGCATATTTATGCTAATATTATTATTACATAAACATACGATTAAGTGTTAAAACACCTAATAAATTCTAATCTAGATAACATCAACGGCAACAAAAAATAGAAAAGAAAATGCTTTGGTTTTGAATTTCTTTCTTTTTTTAGGATCTACTTTTTGTTCCAATTACAGCACTGTGAATTGTGAATGACAGTCACTTTCACAGTTGAATATAATACATATATTATCATAATATATACATAGGTACATATATAGGTAATACGTAGTAGTGCTACTGGTAAATGAAATTCTGAAGTGTACTGTACTAATAGCAATTTTAGTGAAAAAAAATGAAGACTTTGACAAAGTGTAATTTTTGGACTGTTTAGTGTGTTTACATGTATTTTGTATCAAATTCACATAATCCAATTCATAACACATTGATTTAAATTCACTATTTAACATTGTCAAATTAAATAATAGAACCAAGTCCTCCAATCCCAACCGCTCCGCCTGAGCTTGAAATAATGCTAGTACCGTGGCCAGAAGCTGGACCCGAGATCAAAATCCGATCATCTTTGATTTCATGTGTGATAGATGTAAGATTGACATTTGAAGGTGGTTTTAGTGAAATCCATTTTGTGATATTTGCTGGGTAAAACACATCCCATCTAATCTTGTGATCCGTCTCATTCATCGCAATTTTCTCATGTTTCCCAATGTAAATATCCACATCAATGCGTCCATTGTTAGTTTGGGAACTAATGCCAAAAGGACCATTAGTTCTGACTCCATAACCATTCACATGAACAGCAGAAGTGGCTCCATCATTACTAAAAACAAATTCAGTCCTTTATACTTACAAATTTATAACATATTACATAATATATCACATATTGTTAAAAATCTTGTATCACTCCAAATGGACCTTACATTGGATTTTAAATTTGAAATAAGTTATATAGTGCAGCAGTGGTGAAACAAAAAAAAATATCTATATACTATATAGGCAAACTTACGTTGCATTAATTTTGATTTGACTGAGTTTGGCTTGATATTCAAGCATTTGGTGTTCAAAGATTTGCATGAGATTCCTCCAGTTATTCCAGCATTCAATCCACATGGGACTGCCTGGAAATCCCGCACAAATTGGAGGAGGAGGGTGTACTGGTACTGGAGGAATAACAACTCCATCGGAAT
>JABASP010001274.1:0-31757 GCA_019776565.1 Sminthurinus signatus | reverse complement strand
TAATTAACTCGTATTGTGAATAATTAATTGTGATTAACTTTAACTGCCATTACTCAATTGTAATTAACTTTATTTGCGATTACTTAATTGTAATTAACTTTAATTGCAATTAACTTTAATTGTAATTAACTTTAATTGCAATTAACTTTAATTGTGATTGTTTTTATCTGTTGGTTTAATTGTCCTTAAATATGGTATATATCTGTGCGTATTCATACATACATGTGTACATGTCTATATGCATGCCCATTTAAATACATGTATGTACATATTGCGCACGGACGGACAGACGGACGGACACGAGTATTTCAATAGTCAGCTTCGCTTCCTAAAAAGGAAAAACCAAACTAACAATAAAAGTATCACAGAAGAAAACCATTAAATTACTACAACATAACATGAAACATAAAGCACGCAGTATATTGTCCATGGAGAGTTGAATGAAGGAGAGAATAGAGAACAGAGAATGAGACGGAGACAGCACGCGTGCGACCCGTTTCTTTATCCTCCTTTCCCTCCAAACTCCAACATGGCTAAGGAAACCCGGGTTCGGGTTTGGCTTCAGCTTCGACTTTGGCTTTGGGTTCTTTCCGTTCCTTATTCCCTTTTACTTACTACACTAATAAACTGCGCTTACTCAAACTTTTTGCGTTACATTTTTATACTGTGCGTGCGGATTTGGATTGGCCATTGACCATTGAGCATTTAGCATTGACTATGTACATGGAATTTTTTCAGTCTCTATTACTCGCGAAAATAACAAGAGGATGAACAAATAAAGAATAAAGCACCAGCCAAAGCTAGCCAAACGGGAAAACGGAGCAACATGAAATGAACTGAGAAACGGAAAAAAATGAACCAATAATGCTCAATAATAATCCTGTATAATTTATGTATGCTCATCTTGAGAATCATAATCTTAATATTTTTTTAGGTCTTCGTCGCAGTTCCTTTGTTCATTCGTTCATTCGCTGGTTTGTTCGTTTGTGGGTGTGTAAAATACAAAGTATAGAGTACAGTGTATAAGCCGAAAGCTTTGCATACACGCACTTGAATACGCAATGTACATCAAAGTACACACAATATTTTTGGTATTTGGTATTTATATCTATTTAGTATTTAGTATTTAGCTTGTAGATTCTACATTCTACATATTCGCATGTGTATTTATAAACGGGGAAAGCGGAGCTATACAATGTACAATGTACATGCATACGTTTCGTAATACACAGTACACACATTGCGAATGAAGCGTCAAACATTTTCTCTCTCTGTCACCCTCAGCACAGCAAAGTGCACCCAGTAAAAAGTATACAAAATACTAGAGCACACTATTACAGTGAAACTGAAACTGAGTGTGAATGTGAGTTGGATGTTGGATGGAACTATGAAACTACCTAAAGTAAATAAAAAATAAATGAAAAAGGAGCAGCACTAGTAAAAGAGTTGTAGTAGTAAAGTTCCTCTTCCTTATCCCATTATCCCATATTCTACATTCCATATTGTATATTCTACATATTCCAATTGTGAGCCAATATTATTATCATTATCATTATTATGATGATGGTACAGAGAGTACGGCACGTGGGAGACCTTGGACTGACTTTTCCCCATTGTGCCATCATTTGACTTTGATTCAATCCAACTCCAACTCCATGCCCTGCTTTCTTCCTCCTTTCCTCAATTCTCAATTCATTCCACACATTCAGATTCAGATGTATCTATTTTATATTATATAAACAGACTCAAGATTGTACACATGTATTTCTATCATAATATCTTAAGACTCTTTTTAATCCAATTTCATAGATATACATGTAATGTCAACTCGGGAAAAAATAAAAAGACAAGCTTAACATATTAATACATAGTAGTTTTGAGTTTTGAGGTTGCCACAAAGTATAAAGTATAATGTAAAAGTATATCTATATCTATTATGTATAGATATTTGAGGTGAACGGGATCAAGAATCAAGAATCAAAAGCATACTATATTAAATGTATTTAAATTGTAAACATTGGTAAATAGTAAATAGTGGATACAACATGTATATTTTGAATGTATGGATGATGGATGAATGGATGAGTGAAAAGAATGGAAGAATGAATCATGTCAGCGTTTTACAAGTTATATGTATGGAAAATATAGAAATGCGGAAATTTTCCACTCTTCCCGCAGTAGCAGTTTATTATTAATGAACATGTGTGTATTATTTATTATGTGTCTTGAGTCTTGAGTTGTCAGTCATCATGGTGACAAATTACAGGATGGTGTAGGAAATTATAAACTGTGGAAAAATCGAGTGGAATGAGTCGAGTACTTTTATTTATTTATTATAGGTTATGGGTTATAAAAGCTACAATTACTATTACTGTTACAATTACAATTACTGTACACGCGCCCAATCTCCCATCATTTTGAATATGTGACATTTATAGTTCCATCTTTTTTCTCACAAATTTAGTGTAAACTTTTCCTTTCTCTTTCACTGTAATTTTTTTGCTAAAGGTTTATTTCCTGGAATTGGATATTGGATGCTGCACACGACGCGGTTTATCTGTAATCTGTAGTTACTAGTTAAACAGCGTGTCATGTTTTGTTTTGTTTTGTTTTGCTTTGTCTTGTAGTTAAAATGGCACTGAATTTTGACAATGCACAACCTTTAATTTTATACGCCGAATCTATCAAATTTTTGTCATTGGTCAAGAATCAAGAAGTAAACAAGTTAAGAAAATTGAAGAAGAATCTGCATAATATAATTTGTAAGTATAGCGAAAGACATAAGATATCAGATAAATAATTACATGTGAAGAAGATTATGTCATTTAAGTAACAAGCAACAATCAGCCTGCCTCGTGCTCACAATTCTAAACTCACAGCTCATGAGACGTTCAACGTGTGTAAAGTGGAAAGTGTAAACTGTAAACTGTAAAGTGTGTGTGCGTTTTGCTGTTGTTGTTGTTCTGTTGACACTCACAAACTCACACTCACACACTTTTCTACGTTTTACGTATATCCGCGATCCACAATCCAGAATCCAGAATCAAGGATCAAAAGGATCAAGGATGTGCATGTATAATTAAATCAGTTGATGTTATAACACAGTTGGCTTTTGACTCGGCTAAACTTGAATGAAAAATGAAACTAAAAAATGTGTAAAATGTAAACCACACATGTGATTCTAGATTTTACTTTGTATCCTCTATTATTCACGCATTTATATTAATATTATATCGTACATTTACACACTTATACGCTGCATATGTATGTTGTAGGTTGTACATTTTGTACGCATGCAACAGCAACTCACACACTTTTCCCTACTGTAGAAAAAACACCGCTATTTTATTTTTTACTAGTACAATTCCATTGACCAACTGTTTTTCTAAATTTGATTTTTTTCATTTCTTCTACTTTTTCTATATCAAGTTGTAAATTCTGTGTTCTGTATTTTGCAAAGTCATTGTATATTGTATAGCTCTCCAAGTTTGCTATGTTTTTTTTGTGAAGGTCAATCCTTGACACGAGGTACTAGACGCATGTATAATGTACAGTGTACAGTATTTCTCCATGTTTTGGTTTTTTTTTGTATACTCTACACTGTGAATATAGTGAACATAAACATAAGCTCTGTCATTTAAATACATCATGTTTTAATAGATAAAGTATCTACAGTTTTTTTGACATAATTAATAATTATTAATATAATGATGAAGCTTTTTTACTTTCAGTTTCCATTTCTGCAGGGTAGAATAAAAGATAAAAAAATGGTAGTTCAGATTAAATAATATTCAAAAACTGGACCATGAAAAATGGAAAGTTGGTGATTGAGGATTGATTGGCTCGTTTATGACGGATGAGTCATGTGGATTGTACAGTTTGAAGTTGACGTAGCGGTATTTCATATCATTTTCAGTATTGAGTATTGAGTATTGAGGTGTGTTATTTATTTATCTTGAATCTTTATATTTCCCTGTGCGTTCCTGTGTCATGTGTTTTCCCGCTGATGGTGGTGCTGTTGTTTGGTTCAGGATTGAGGTAGTTACATAATGTTGAAACTAGTGACTACCGCTATGATCACAAATCACAAACCAAAAGACGCAGATGAGCGACTCAGCAGGAACAATGAAGAATGAAGAGCATCAAGTGTACAAACTACAAAGTACATGACTTTTGTATTAATCACTTTACTAATTGCTGATAGCTTAATGACTCTTGTATTCTACTCATATTCATAATATTCCTTTTCATATTCGTGTTCGTGTTTGTATTCAAAGTTGATGATGGTTACGCCTCAAAGCTGCAACTTTCAAGTTCTAACTAATAAATGCCAAATGATAAATATGACAAATGACAAATGACCTTGATGAACTGAATAGGTGAGAGTTAAGAGTTGTTCATTTTCTTCGTCTTTAATCTGCTTCCCATTTCGTAGAAAACAGAAAAATAGAAAATATAGATCATTAAGCTTCGTGTCACAAGTCACAAGTCACACGTCACGTCACAAATGAGAATTTAAAAGAATGTAAAAGATGCACTCGGAATTCGGAATTGAGAATCAATTCAATTTTCCACTCCCACATTTTCCCTCCAATCCGGTGCAAGTTGAAGAAGAAGAATTATCTATTATTTATTATCTATTAGCTACGAGACTGTAAAAATAGAGAAACTAGAAACTAGAAAATATAGGTAAATGGTAAATGTACTCATCTAAGAAAATGACACATTTTCATACTTGATATGAAAATTGTTCAGGCGGCGTAAAATCATGAATCCAAAGTTCATTTAATGAAATGAGCTTTGAGCTTTGAGCAAAACTTAATGAGCTATAAGTTCTGTATTCTGCGTTTTACGTTATTTGAGCTTTGAGATTCAGGATGTAAATATATATGATGCATGACAACTAACAAATAACAGCAGGAGAAGCATATTAAAGCTAATTTAACATGCTTAGTTTTATCAGGTTCCAAATTCCAAAGTACAAAGTAAAAATTCCAAGAGAAAAAGGAAAAAGACGACTATTTGTAAATTAGGGAAAAGGTGAAATGCGACTCTAAAATGTTATGATATTATGTAATATTATTAAATACATCTTGATTCTTAATGACTTTTTATTAAACCATCAAAAATATAATTTTTTTTAAAAAATGAGACAAAATTCATCAGATGAATTGAATATAGTTAAAATAATGCTCCGTCTTTCAGTTTTATTCATTTTGTGTGTACATGTTTATTTATCAAAGAGCGAGGATGGAGAGAAAGGTAGTCAATGTGTTGCATCATGCATCAGCTGTTGCATCAGTCTCAGTCTCAGTTGCAGTTGTACATTGTACATTGTACATTTTCATATGCACTGAAAAGAGGGAGGCGGAGAAGGAAATGAGCTTTTCCTTCCATTGACTCTGCTGTTGATATTGCACATTGGTATTGATATTTATATTGATATTGAATATTGACTTTTCTCTGTTGACTATTGCACAGCAGCCTTGAGATTGAGCCATTCACATCCCCATCGTCAAAGCTTAGATGAAGTTTGTATTAAAAGTAAATAGTAAATATGGACATGATCTCCAATTTCGAAACTCGAATTCGAATCTCGAATCTGATAAGAAATTAGAAAGTACTGTGTGTTTGTGTACTATTTTTGTATGCATTGTTTCCTTCTCACGTTGTTCGTTGTTCTTCAGGTCAGAACTCACAACTGAATTCTTTCATTCATTCCTTCAAGTTTGAGATGGATCAAACTGATATCAATTAATAAATCTCACTGACAATACTTTAAACGTTGGCGTTGGCTGGTCTTTTTCATAAACCACGAGCCACACAAGCCCTGTTTTTTGAATGCATACTGTACAAAGTACAAAGTACCGTTTACACAATGCACCAAAGTCAAGGAGCAGAGCAAAGAATACTATTTGTAAAAATTCAAGTTCAAGAATTCTTATTGAATGGATTTAGTATTTACTCTGTGTCTCACATCTTTGCTCAATAACCATGGCTCAATGAAAAATGAGATCCGGATACAAAAAAGGTAGAAAAATGTATCCTTTTTCATATTCATTCAAAATATTGTAAATACGTGTAAAAATGAATAAATAAATAATTTCATCTGATGTTTGAAAAAGACAAAGACAAAAAATCTTACTTGTAATTTTGTACACGAATAAATAAATTAAATTAAAATAAAATAAAACATCAGCTTTCAGCTCAATTTATATTTCAAATCTATTTTTTATTTCCAATCTGGTATGAATTATGAATGAATAAACTGTATCTGCAACTGTATTCTGTATTTTCAACTCCCTCTGTTTTACACGTAAATTTCTCCATGTGCACCCTAATTTTATGTATGAAAATGGGAGAGAGGGTCATCAAGAATGCTTAAATTTTTCTGATTAATTCATCCTCGATTCTTGATTCTCAATTTTTGATACAGTAGGAAATTATGTAAGAGGATCGTGATTATTCATGTTTTATGGGGGAATTAATAGAGCTTTTTGAGGACACTTTGGTCCATTTGTATGAATTTTTCAAAGTATCCTGTAATTTGGAGCTATTAGTGATTAGCGATGAGGTAACAAACAACAAACCCTTTGTAAACTGTCGACTCTCCCACATATCAAATGCGCGTAAGCTGTAAACCATTAACACTACAAAGTAAAAACTACAAAGTACACTAACAATGTGTAATGATAAGTATAAACAATAAAGGAGATTGACTGTGCGTTGCTTGGCTTTGGCTTTGGGTTGTGCGTGGCAGTGGTGAGTACATTGATGAAGAACAATGAACAAGTACAAGTCCAAGTCCAAACCCAAGTGAGAACATAACGCATATTTTGTTGCTTAAGGTCAACCGGAAGGCGAAAGGGAAAATCCTCCGCGTGTAGACAGTAGATAGCTAATATCTTTATTATACATTGTGCACACTTTACAGTGTACATTGTACATGTGGAAATTTCAAGTCCAAATCCCAAAGCAATGCAAATTCACACTCACTCACTCACACAGTCATTCATTTCATGCGTGAGCCTTTCACCTTGCCCTTGTCAATCTATACGTATACGCATAGGCAGAGATGCACGTGTACAGCTATTCTATCGCCAATCCAACAGCCAACACATGCCTCTTTTCTATACTCTATTCTCTACACTTTGTACATTGTACATTGTACAAAACATTCCCTTTCCCATTCGCAAACTTGTATTCGTATTCCTATTCGTCCTCATCCTCAACTGTTTCTCTGTGTATTATGTATTGTGTTTGTGCGTGGACTTGACTGCTGATGAGAAAAAAGTGCAAAATTTCTTGATCATTCCCATTCGCCATTATTTCACATGTTTCATATTTCATGTGTACCATAATTCAAAGGATGATTGCCATTGAAAATGGAAACAACCTTAAACTTAACCACCAGCCAAGGATTAGAGTACTCGGACTTGATTTCCATCTATTTTATAATTATCATCATAAATCATAAAGCATCATCATTATTAATATCTCTTTAGTCTTCAGTCTTGAGCTTCGATGAAATGCACAATGCACCAACCTGAAAATTGGATTAGATTTAAAATTTAAAGATGCTTTCAAAATAGTGGTGTTGTCAATTTTGAAATTTTTTATAATCATTCTACTTTTACTTTTCTGTTTTCTGTGTTTTTCCTAATAAAATTTACAGTCATTTGATACCATTTGGTTTGGTTTTTTCCGCGACAGGATTGAGAATGAAAATGAAAATGATTGACTCAAGTTGTCCTAATTAAAGATATGTAAGACATCAAGTAAAATCAAGTAAATACAATTTTTATAAGCAGAAAAAGATAAAGATACAAAGATTTAAAAGGAACCGACGGAACAGATCACATGTTTCACATGCTCAGTTTATTTAGGATTGTATAATAAATAAGTACACAAGTAAATAGACAGTAGAAACTACAGAGTAAAGAGTATTTCAGTATGTAGAACCCAAGAAAAAGATCAAGGTTTTTTCCTTCACGCAATAATTTACAGATGAAACTAGAACTAGAACTAAAACTACAAGTAGAACTAGAACATGCATAATGCATACAAAATCTCTGCTCTGTACACTGAACATTGAACATGTACAAATTCATGTCACATTACGCATTACATGTGTAAGCTTGTAATTCCAATTCCTCTCATCTTGTCTCTTTTTCCTCTTTCCGTCTTTTCTATTTTCTTACGCACTCTATATTCTACATTCTACATGATTTGTATGTAAATTTCTCTTTTCGTAAAATAAAATGTTGTGACATAGATAAATTCAAATTCAAATTCCTATTCCTATTCTAGAATCTCCAATCTAGAATCTAGAACTATCGAGATCTGAGAACTAGAACTAGATTCTACATTTTGATACTAGACCGAGGTTCAAAATTCAGGATTCAAGAGTAGTGTGTATGGCAATGTGTACACATATTTTGTGACATTTTCTGTGCTGAACACTGAACACTCTACGCTCGACGCACTGTATAAAATCTGCAACATTTTTCATGCATATTCACAAGTACAGAGTAGTTTTATGGTAATAAAAGTAATGCTACATCAAACATATAACATTTGCGTATTTTTACAGGCAATTGAAAAAAGGAGAAAAACGGTTCAAGTGTGTAATGCGTTTGTGTGTGTATTATTGTAATGATTGTTTTATTAATCATAATCATAATCATTAAATCATCGTCATTCATCACATCACATGTAAAAGATGAAATCTAGTGTTGGTCTTTTTACTACTGTTTCCGGCAGCTCTCGATTTTAGATGTTAGATTCTAGATTGTGTCAGACTTTCAAATGTACTGTAAATTAAAACATTCATTTATTATTCATTATTAAAGAGTGAGGATTGAGGAGTTGACTTGTTCGGGATCAGTTCCAGTTTTCTCTCGTCTCAGGTTTATGTTTGATGTTTGATGTATGATTTATTCTGAATTCTGCGTACATTGGATATTGAGAATTGAGAATGCTTTTCAAGTCTCAAGTGCGTTTGGATTGTGGATTAATTGCCCAATCGCACTCCTCCACATAAAAAATAAAAAAACTATGACACATTAAAAAAATTCACAACTCAGGTCTTTGCTCCGTTTTTCATATCATAAAACAAAATGTAACATTTTTATTTCTATTTATTTTTCTATTTGCAGTGTTTAATCATGTTTATAATGTTCCCAAGTATTTTTTTTACTCTTTACTTTGTACTTTGTACACTGTGCACACCCAACTCACAACTCAGTTTTCAGTATTAAATCAGGCTCACGATAGTGGATTTGCGGTGTGCCTAAGCCAAACAAAATCCAAAAGACAAGCCAAAAAACACACAGATATAAATGAGCTATATGCTATATTACGAATTACGAATTATGATACAATTGTAATGACAAATGACAATAATTATTATTATTCTTCATCCTTTGCATTGACATTATTCTATTTGTTTAAAAGTATTGATAAAAAAACTTTGTGTGACAAGTGACAAGAGTGACATTTTTTTTTATTACACTGTTATCTTTTTATTAGGATATCCACAATCCACAATTTAAAATTTAAAATTTACACTACAGTTCATGTTGAATGTTAATGTTGATAATTGATAAGTCATGTGCTTTTTTAAAGTCATATGTGTAATGTACACACTAAAAATATAAAAATGTACAGATTACAGCATACAAAATACACAAAAGAGAAGGAAGTGGAAAGTCACAATTAAACATCAAACATTAAACAATTTGTTTGCTTGCAATAAACTTTATAATCAAAAGTGACAAATCTTGATTAAAAAGTAATACAAAAAAATACAAGATACAAGATACAAACGTGGCATTTCATTTTATTTTATGTATTACATCTTTAATCTCTCAAATTTGTACAGTTTCTCGTAAATCCAATCCAATCCAATTCAATCTAAAACTAAAACTAAATTAAAGGTGATTCCTTTTTTTATTTAGCTTTGAAGCTTTGAAGCTCTCATAATTTATCAGAAAAGCCAAGAGTTAAAAGTGAACAGTTTTACTTTTACCTTTTACTTCTACTTTCTACTTGAAAAGTGTAACATGTAACGTGTAACTGCGTGTTGCGTGAACTGCCATGTGTTTTGTATTTTGTATTTTATGTAATCTCAAATGACTCAAATGTCAAATGTACACAGAACAAAAAGTATTACATGTTTTATAACCGAATTATCAGAATCATGACAAATCATAACAAAGCAATTACTGATATACTTTTATTATTATTATTATTTTACTCTTTGTTTTTTGATGCTAGTTGACCCCGCTTGAAAAAACTGCTCCTATTTAGTTAAATCTTGCTTAAAGTGGTAAATGGTGTGATTTTATGTTTGATGTGATGTGGCGTCCAGAAAAGAGAAGAGGTGGAAATAAAATTACAACTAACAAATGAGGCTGTGAAATTATATGTAAAATGTAAATAGTAAAAGTACACACCTCAAATCATTTAACATTTGACATGGTGGAAACTGATAACTGTGTTGATAATTGATAATAATAATATTAACAAATGATAATAATTATTATTACCAATTGATAATTGATAAAAGAACACAAAGGAACAGAAAAAAGAGAGGATGATGAAAAAGTAGTAGTAAACTAAATAGAAACTATTTAGAAACAAATCGGTTGACAAAATGAATGAATGAAAAGCCAAGAGATTGGACTGGGGCAGGATTTTCCTTGCACATTTTTTTAAACACTAAACATTAATGATTGTAAATAGTGTATAATAAATAGAAAATAGAAACATGTTACAAATAATATCATATCATACGATGTACAATGTACAAATAAGAGAATTCAAATAAAACCATCCATTCATCAATTATAGTGTGTCTTCTTATTCTTTTTCTAACCCTTATCTTTTATCTAAGAATTACAGTTCATGTACCTCTCTCAACTCACTATCCTCAACGTCGTTATGTAATTAAAAAAAGTCCAACGGATGTATGACAAGTGATAACAAGGAATTGGGATCGGAATCAAAATTGCAATATTTACCGGAAGTCACATGAGTCTCGAATCTTGAGTCAACATGGCTCAGCTGACAAAAAATAAGCATTTCATATGACAAAGAAAAATCATTCAATTCAATTCAAGTTTCAAAGGTAAGCGACTACAAAATACATGGAAATAAAAAATTAAAAAATGAGCCCAAGAAATTCAGCCCTGGTTTCTCTATTCAGTATCCATTAGCCATGTTTTACATATTTTACATTATGCATTATACTTTTCATTGGAGTTTTGAAGTTTGGAGGACAGTAGACAGATAATCTGTAGTCTATTGAGGTTTTTATATTTAGATGTTTAGATGTTTAGATTTTAGATAGTTGTGTGTCCGTGACAGAAAATAGAAAAGAGAAACGAGTACAAGAACCGACAATCGACAATCGAAAACTGATTCACTTAAAGCGATTTATACTGACTATAGACTACAGAATCGTTGGATTTATTATTAAAAGGGTAATGGATAAAATCCGTTGCAGATATTTACTTTGCATATCACAGCTAGAATATCTGTATTGTGTACTGTGTAAAATACACATGCAAATGCGTACAAACTAGAATCCACACACAGAATAGCATTTAAATTTATGCATGTATTCACTATTGAAAATCGAGCGAATGTAATGGGTAATAATTGCTTTGAGTACCTTTCCATTTTCCATAAAGCTCATAAAGAAAAAGAGTTAAAGTAAACTGTAAAAATGTGAGTGTGCGTATATTTACGCATTTTTTTACATAATGATTTGTACATTCTACATTTTGTAAGTCTATGCAGTAAATAGTAAATAGATGAGTGAATGTCCCCATCATGAAAAGTATTAAAATAATAATAATAATAAGAGTAGAGCTTCGGGTTTTTGCCTGGCCTTTTCATTTTGCACAGTGTCATGTGTTACTTTTACCAAGTTGTGGTTGTATTTTAGTGTTTTTTAGTGTTTTTAGTGCTTATTAATACTTAATGTACTCTACTTTGACTGTGTTTTCCGGCTATTGTGCGTGATTCCTATGCGTATGCGTATATATTATACGTGTCTTTAATATTTAATATGCACAAGCATAAAAAGTCTATATATATTGTGTTGAATACTGAGTTATGGGTGCTGAGTTGAAATGGATATTGATATTTGTGTATCTATTTCCTTTCTTTATTCATAATTCATTATTCATTATTCATTATGTTTGTGGTGCAGACTTTAGATTTTATTTTGTACAGTGTCGCTCCAAACCAAACCAAAGTAAAGTACAGCAAAAGCTAAAAACAACTACTGTGCCAAAACGACTGCGCTATAATAATTAAACCCGAAAAGAACACTCGAGTTATTTATTATTTGTATGTTGTACTTGTACTCTGTACTTTTTGTACGGAGAGACGACACATAAAAATATCAAAACTAGAATAGGAGAAGCAAGAAATACTAACGACTAACGACTAACAACTAAAATGTAAATGACGCAAGTGCGTAATCCCTACACATGCTGAAAATAGTGGTACAAAAATGAGTTTCATGTCCCTAAATAAGCGACATTCTGCTGTCATTCTGATTCTAGAGTATTTACAATGTACAAAAATACACAGTGTACAAATTACAAAGTGCACAAGTGTCATAAGTTCAACGATTTGCATAGGAAAAGAGAAGAAGATATTTTCACCACGCACTATACGCACTATACGCATTATACGCACAATACGCACAGTACGCACAATTCACGCACAATGCGAACAACCCAGGATAAACAAGACAAGATGAGAGAACAATGGTGAAATATTTATTTATTCCAATTAAACACAAGTGGATCAATGAAAGAATGAATGAACGAATGAGCGAATGAATGGATGACGATTGACTCTAAAGTATAATAAATAATAAAGTGGTTGCAAAAAACATCACACCAAACATCTGATAAATGATAAACATACACAATGAGCAAAGAGAGTGACATGATTCACCAGCGACAATTCTATATTCTGATCTATTTACTATTTAGACATCATGTTGACTCTATTTTTATAGCTCATCTCACATTTTCATACTTTGATTTGGCATGCTTATTACATGTAAAATTATGCAGAAAATCAAAATAAATGTCTTTAATTTTTTATTCCTCACTGTCCAAAATTTGAAACTACAAACTACGGATAATTGTACATGCTTTTAAATCTTGCAAAGAAATATCATAGTATTTTATTTTAAAGCATTTTTGTTCTTTGTGCATGATGCAGTTTGAATTTTATGAACATGAACTCTAAATTGTTCAAGGTGTGCAGTGTGCACATGTTTTCTGTTCTTCTTCTTCTTAGAGAGAGATGGAGTAATTAAGAAGGGAATGTTGACACTTGACACGAGCCAAACAAAGACAGAGAGTCAGAGGAAGATGGAGATTCACAACACACAATCAAATCCTCATTAAATGGACAAAGATTGTAATAGTAAATATCTGATATCTGCAGTTTGCGTTGTCATTGTCATTGTGCTTGATTCTTGATATCAATTACTTGTGCATTATTGGAAATCCATCGTCATCTTCTTTGTTGCCATTGCTCTACCTATACGTAGTTTAGCTAGTGTAATTACAAGTAACCAGTGTGTGACAAACTCTTGCCAAAAAAGTCAAAATATCATATCAATGACCAAATTTCAATCCTCATGTTCGCATGTGGCAAAGGAAAATGTACATGTTTTTTCTTGTTACTTTTGAGTTTTGAGGGTCCTCTTTACACATTTCAGTTGATGTTTAGAGGGAAGAGTATGTTATATTAAAGTATTGGATTGATTTTGATTTAACTTTTTGGAAAGCTGCTGCTGCTACAGTTTTGCTCATTAATACTCGTGCTCTTGTTCTTGTTCTTTTGCTTTTGCTTTTGGCTTTGCCTTTGCCTTTACTTTTTGTTGCTGAATATTTTAATATTTTGAGATAGTTGTGCATTGTGCATACTTTTTCCTCGTGGCTCGTGACATGTCGCTGCATCTACTCGTTTTGTTGTTGTTGTTGTTATTGTTGTTTTCTAGGGGAAAGATCCAATAGTTTGTGACAGGGTTGTAAGTTGTAAGTTGTAACAGAGTACAAACTACAAACTACAAACAAAGTTGTTCTTTCTTTCCATTCTTTAAATGTATGCTTTGTACAGTGTTCGCTGATAGAAACTTACATAAACAATAAAAGTTGATTCAGAATTCAGAATGGAAATGAAAGAAAAAGAAATGACACGTGTGTGCAAAAGTTCTTCATACTCTTAGTTTTTACACATTCGTATTTCGCATTCGTCAACCAAATGACTCACCAATCCTGTCAAATGTCATGTACTTTGTAGATTGTAGATATTCCAAATGTCCAATGTGTAACCTGGGAGGCAAAAACTGGATTGACTATCAAAAAAGTATTTTTTTTCAACATGTAAGTTGTAAGATTTCTACAATAATTAATGATTAGTGATTTATATTGCAGGCAAATTGTACATGGGATGTGCAAAAATACTTGTAAAAAATAAATATTATGCATAAAATCCTGTCAATCACCAAACACGAATACGAATACGAATACAAATACGAATGATGAAGTAAGTATGAGCAAAACAAAGTAAAAAGTATTTCCATGAGCATTGGGCATTGGGCATTTCTAAGACTGCTCTCCACGTGGAACTCTGAGCGCGGACCTTTTACACACATGTTTTATTAGGCTGTTGTCAATGTCAAGCTTATGAAACATCAAAGTCAGAGTTAAAGCGAGTGTATTCAGAATTCAGAGTCCAGCGGTCAGTACATGGAAAATTTTTGGACGAGCGACGAGCTTCCAATGGCCAATGGACAATGTCCTTAATGAGGACGACATTGTGCAAACTATTAAAGCTTCCGAGTTCCGAGGGGAGTGAAGGTAAAAAAGGTAAAGGTAAACAGTAAATATTTATACCATTACCAACAGCCAAAGTGTTTCTGTTTCCACTATTTACTATTTACTGTTTACTGTATTATCTATGGATTATGGATGATGGTTATTGCTAAAATTGTAATGATGATAATGATGAGAATATAATTATTATTCCTATTTAGCATTTACACGGCAGTAATTATCTGTGCACACGTGTAGCCCAAGCTTTCGAGTTTCGAGTTGAGCTGAAAGCTGAAATGAGAAGCCAAGAGCTTTACACTCTCTACTAAATATTAAAATATACTTACATTTTATATTTTACTTGTTTCATGTCTTATGTTTCCACACACCACGCAGCAATTCGACAACTCAACAATCAACAAATTAGCTAGTTATTCATCCTAAATAAAATTATAAACCTCCCATTTTAAATTTTAGGTATTTTACTATTTTAATATTTTACTATATTCTATATTCGTCTTTCAAGATGATTCAAAATTCAAAATTCAAAGGCCAAAGGTCAACTGTCAATTGGATAAGCTCCGCTTGCTTTTTTTATTTTTGGTTATTGGTCCATTTTTCATTTACTAGAAAAATGTGAATTTTGTTGTAGTTAATTAAGGTTTCTGGTTGAATTAAAAATGGAAAATGTGTGTAAATATTGTAATTTGTAATTTGTAATGAAAGTGGTTCATGAAAATCCCTGAGAACAATACAAGTTCAATACTACACATGTCGTTTCATTCATCGTTCATCATTCAAAATATATTATGGAGAGAAGATGGAGGAAAAGTACCATCAAGGAGGAATCCCACTCAAAAGTAGTGTAATTTATTGTAAGAATCATGTGGCTAGGTTAAATATTAAATATCTACTAAATTTGTTAAATATGGTTCATGTTGAATGTTGAATCCTGAGGTTGATGTTGATACTTTACGCAATTTAAAAAATAAGATGCGACTTTTCTAGGACACTGTTTTATAATGTGTGTAGCTTACAGCAATGCGTTATGCGTTCGCCTTGTAACTTGTAACTTGTATCGTGTAACTTGTATGTTCAAAAAAAATACATGTGTGTACACTATAAACGCATAGGGTTGCGATTAGTAAACTGCCAAATAGAAAATACACATGATCTTCTCTCTTCTCTCTCTTTACTGTTTGCCATTTACTGTTTACTGTTTATGCATTCATTTCTTTCTTTATGACACCTACATGAAAATCTTGTCGTGATTCTGTGGTACGTATACACACCTCACATCACGTTCACATTGCCCTACCAAAATAATACACACTACATATTCAATGATCATCAGTACTACTTTTACTTGTACAAAATGCTAAATAATACTCATATCTACTATCTATATGCTTATTTAGCATGTATTTAGTATTTATTATACTTTATGAAATGCATGCGTATAATATTAAGTAAAGTATTATAAAAGTACACCCTACACACCACACGGTATATGTTACATGTGCAAGTGCCTTGGAGAACAATGTGAATGCACGCACTTCCTGATCAATATGAAAAAAACTTTGTACAATCGCCAATGCCACGGAAAGCTGTAAAATGTAAAAGTTAAAAGTAAAAAGTACAGTGTACATAATCATAATCATACAAACGCATGTGAATTTGAGAGGAATCCTTTGGCATTGAATCCTTTGATTCTTGAATCTTGATGATTGACGAATGAAGAATGAAGAATGACGGCTGACGATAAGTGAAATTAAAGGTCTTATTAGTTATGATACTTCTTCTTAGTTTATTAAAACGAGCTATACGTTATGCGTATATAGTGTGTGTAGTGTGTAGTGTGTATACGCATACAGAAAACAGCTGAACGGCACATGTATCAAGTATCATTTACAATCGTATGGATTATGGATTATGGATTGAATTGGATCAGCGTGTGTGTATTGTGCATTGTGTATCGTCACTGTGCATTGTAAAGTTCTTTTTCTTTGCACAGCTTTGGCTTTGTCTCTTTGTGCTGAGTTGTTGTTGTTGTTTTTATTGTTGACATTCGCATTCGTCTTTTAAGATACCTTTTACCTTTTACACACATCACACATGTACAATATATAGGTGAGTAGGTACTTTTTTCGCACTTTGCGTCTTATACATATTACACATGTATGCAGAATGCAGGAGTGATGACAATGATCATCATGGATCATGGATCATCATAATCATAAAAGTAGATAGAATACAGTAGAATTGATGTGTGATTGAGATTCTGGTTGTGATTGGGGAAACATTGAACTTGTATTTAAATGAATTAATTATGAAAGCTCTTGGAATTGGAATTGGAATTGGAATCATCATGAGGATGACAATGAAGTATGAAGAATGAAAATGAAGAGCAGGAGTAATGTAACATTAATACATATAAAAGATAAAAGTAAAACTACCAACAACCACTACGAATAACAGTTACACGAGCAACGAGGAGCAATAATACAGCTTTTTTTACTCTTTTCAATGCGAATTGAAACTGCGTGCACATGTCATGTGGAATTTATGATAATAATAATAATCGGATGGTTTTATGATACTTGTGATACCATAAAACTGTGAGTTGTACGCATTTTTTTATATAATATTTTCATA
The DNA here is from genome assembly GCA_019776565.1 of Sminthurinus signatus. Classification (NCBI taxonomy): domain Eukaryota; kingdom Metazoa; phylum Arthropoda; class Collembola; order Symphypleona; family Katiannidae; genus Sminthurinus; species Sminthurinus signatus. The sequence goes on along the minus strand of JABASP010001274.1, from coordinate 14,247 downwards.
TAAACAGTACACACTCATTACATTACACACTACACACTACACATGTTGTCAGATGTCAGTTGTCAGTGCAATGATATTATTTGCATACTTGAATATTGAATATGATACGGTACACAAGAATGTAAATAGTACATAGTACATGGGTTATACGGTGTGTGCAATAAAATGTGTGTGTTTGTGCAAACTGTATATATTTTTTTCATGTAATATCAATTATAATATAAAATGTGTAGTTTTTGTTGTAGTTAAATTTCCAGTTGGTATACAATATACAATGTTCAATGTTCAATGTACTTGTTGTACATGTTGTATGGTATTTTTGAGGGTTGAATGACTACGCGTGGCTCGGCTCTTCCTCAATCCTCAATACTGAGACTAGAGTAGGAAAACTAACATATTTTCGAGGTTCTAGATTCTAGATTCTAGGTAATGCGTACAATCACAATTATTACAATTATTACAATACAAGTAAAATACTTTTTGATACCTAACACTTTTACTGAAAAGTATTCTTATTTTGTGCATCGACTTAATATTATTATTATGTTCATGAAAAGGAAAATAAATGTACTCAAACCTCAAAAATCAAAATATACACATGAATGTTTAAGGCGTAATTTATTATGAGCATTTCCAATTCATAATATTTATCACAAAGTTAAAACAAAAAGTACAACTAGACCAAAAATAATAAAATCCAGTCACAATAAGTCGTCTATGCATAATATTATTTGAAATTTAAACCAATAACTTTTACACCATACAAAAGTTGCATACGGCATACGGCGATAGTGTGACACATGACACACTCAACTTCTCATCTTTTTCAGAGAATTTTCAATTTTTCTCAGTTCTCAGTATAATTAAAACTCAAAAGATTCACCGCACCCCTGAAAACAGACCCTAGATCATTTCTATTTTCTGTCAGAGGCCAGAGAACACGAGGCATAGCATGAGCATTGAGCATGAACATGAACATTCAACAGGTCCGAATTACAAGCTTCAAACTGCATCAGCAACCCTATACTTTTAGGGTTCCTTTCATCTTGTATCTGCTTACTATTTGCCGTAAATATCAAAGACCAAAGGCTCTTTTTCTCCTCATTTTAACACGTATTTTGGATTTTTGACAAACTCTTTGAGTGTAAGTGCAGTGTGAAAATGTGTGAGAGTGAGAAAGATGCACAGTGCACAGGCTACAGGCTTTTGAATATGAATACGAATATGAATATGGCCATGATTATGCATAGAGTGTACAAAATATGCATATTTGATATTAGAGACACACACGTGTACGCTGTACACTGTACACTGTACAATTTTTGAAGCTCAAACTTAAACAAAGTAAAATGTCAGTGCTGTTGGATGTTGGATGCGGAATAGAAAGACATTTTAGACATATCATGTGTATTTACAGAATGTTGGATGTTGGGTTTTGAATGTCATTGGCAAGAGCAAGAGGAAGAGCAAAGCAAGTCACCAACACCAACACCAACTAAACACCACTATCATGAACATCAAGAGAAAAAACAGAGTCAGCGAACTAACCACAAAGTCATTGAATACTTGATATATCTGTTTATTTATACTTATATACACGCATGTTCCATGTTTATATTTTCTGTCTCTGTCTCTGTCAATGTCTGCATTTATAGTTCATATTTTATATTATATGTAAATTGTAAATTGAGCATCACATACAAGTTTAGTTAAAATTTAAAAGATAGACAGGTTCTGTTTTTGGGGGCGTATATTTTTTATTTATTATTATTCATTATTTTCCATTGTTATTATTATTCTCATTTTGTTAACTTTACTTGTCATTCTACCTCATATTTCATATTTCATACTTAACATAGATATAAACTATTATAATATATCTTCTCTTCTGTTAACTCGCACTATTTTCTATTTTTACCCCACTGTTATACATGATAGAAGGTATAAAACACGCATAACGCATAATATAGAATATACATACTTTATAATTTATAATTCATACGAATTCGTAAAATGTAAGATATTTTTAGCTTAAAATTAAAATATGACAGTGCAGACAGGAATGACAAGGAACAAGGAACATGAGTAAATAAAATGCGTAGTGAAATGTTGTGCAAAAGTTGAACCGACGGCGTTAATTGTTCAGCAATCAGTATTCAGTATTCAGTGTTCAAAAGTTCAGTGCTCAAAGCTCAAAGCTCAAAGGTAGTAAAATAAAACAGACAGAAAATGCCGGTAGTTCATTCCATTAAAAAATATACCGGTGCGGTAGTTACCGGCATTAACCATAAACCATAAACCATAAAGTACATACAACATACAGTAAATAGTAAATGTAAAATACTTATGCAAAAAATTAATACGCATTCAAACTTGAAACTTGAAATTTTTCCAACATATTATATTCTAGTATTTTAATTTTTAATGTGCATGAAAAATAGAAATATATTGTAAAAATAGCTCTACGTAAATCAAATCATGGCAGAGAACTCAACGCTCAACTCTGAAAGCTCAAAGCTCAATCATCCATCAACATGAATATGAATATGAATATGAAAATGAACATCAGCACTCAGCACGCATGTTGCATGTTTATTGTTTATATTTTATGTGTATAATGTTCCTTCCTCATTTCATAGTTTTATTTTAATTTTGCCCTATACCCTATACACGTGCTTGCAAAGTTGAGCATTATATACTTATGCATTTTCTCTGTCTCTGTCTCTCTCTCTCTCGCTGTCTTGGCGCATCCATTCATTCATTAATTCATGTACGACAACCAAAAGTGTAAAGTGTAGAATGTAGAATGTAGATAATAGATAATAAATAGACAGTTGTAATAATACTACTAATAATAATAATATGAAAATGACAACAACTTTAGTAAATACACTAGACACTATCTACGCGCAAATAATAATAGTAAGAGTTCATATCCTTTATACTTTATACTCATGTCTCATGTGTATCATGTCTCATGTTGAATGTATATTATTATTATTATTATTCGTATTCTACATCTATTTTGTATCTATGTACAACATGTTTAAACAAAAGAGTGGCAGTGAGGACTGAACTGAGCTGAGAAGAGGAAAAAGCATGCACAATATGCTAATATTACGCATAAACAAACTGAGCCAGCCCATCAGTCAGTACTTGTTGTGTTGTGTGTTGTGATGATAAATAAATATTAGTTAACTCGTTGGCTCGTTCGTTCGCTTCTTTTGGCTCTTGGCTTTTTTCCTCTTTTTTTTGCTGCGTGCATGTACTTAGAATTAGAATTTACATGCTACATTCTCCATTCTACATGTTCCATAGAGAAACAAAAAGTCTTTGACCCTGCCATGGAACTGAGAATTGAGATGAGCTGAATGGTGAATGTTGAATGGAATGAACTGGGAAGGGGAATGGAAATATCTAAAATCTAAAGCTCACGTGGAAGGGAATGGAAATAGAAGAATACTCTTTATGATGCACATTATACATTATACTTATTTATTATACTTTATACTTTTTATGGTCCATTTTGTACGCACATTATACTAATTTATTGGAGATTATGGAGGTTTAATAAAACATGAAATGTATTAAGTATTAAGCATTACGTAATCACTATCATTTTGTGTATCTAATAAAAAAGAGCTATACTTAAAAATAGTAATATTATTCTCATTAATACTGGATCATTATTCTAAATTTTAAATATGATTCTTTTTCAAGAGCTGTCAATGCAGTGGAAATTTTACATTTGTACACGCAATGAATATATATATACAGATATATGACAAATGATAGTATAATATATTATTAGTATTATTGATTATTTTTTTGAAATTTAAAATAGGAATGAAATGTGGTTTATTTTCTACATGATACATTTTGTTATAGATTTTAGTGGTTGGTGGTCAAGTACTAAATTGTAAATTCTATGTAACACGAGCCAACTTTCAGCATTGAACATTGAACAGAGAGATTGAGGATTGAGTATTGAGAATTGGGGATGTAGTGGATGAAACAATATGAATATTGAATATATTATGATGATGACATAATGTGTAATGTGTAATGTAATATTAATGATATTGGATACTAGATACGAGATACGAGAGTGCTGATAATAAACCATAATAAACATATTATAAACCCATATGATTCACGACCCATGATCCATGATGCACTCAGTTTTCAGCATTCAATAGCTTTAAAAATATATAAATATTATAAAACGTGGACCGAGTGCTATAAAAAATGTTGGGTCGTATTTAATTCTTTAGCATATGTATAAAAACGTATATTTTATGTCATTCTAATTGAGAGATGGAAAAGCCCTCATCATCATAATATTTATTCGTAAAATCTCATTAGTTTTTAATTAATATAATAAGAAAAATATTATGACATTTGAATATTGAATATCAGTTTTTGATCAAGTTGAACCTTTAAAATTCTATCTATTGCAGACATTTATTTAATTTCATTTTGAGATCTTGAGAGTTGTTGTCAAATGTCAAATGTTCATGTTTTGTGTTTTGCGTATGACACATTGACAACGGACAATTGACGTTGAACGTTGAACAAGTGATTACAGTTTACAGTGACAAGTGTAATTTTCATCCCTTTTTTACCTGTGTTCTTTGGACTTTTTCTCATTCAAACCTCAAAGTAATATGAAATACACACAATATATATAGATATACGACATGACTTGACTTGACATGTCAAGAGTCAAGAGTCAAGAGTCGAGCAGAAGAAATAAAAAGGTGAATCTGAATCAACACGATGCATGGAGGATGGAAAGACATTCATTTTGACAGGTTGATATTATGTAGCTTTTTACTCGTGTAGTTAGTAGTTACTTACGGCTCAGCTACTTTGTGATTAGCGATTAACATGGAAAATGGAAAATGGAAATGTGACTGTGAATGGGAAAAGGTGATTTTTATTATAATTGATGATTCATATATTTATTTCAAGTTTGAATATGCGTGCGTATTCAGTATTCAGTATCAAATATCAAATATCAAACATGTGTAATAAATACATTATTTCTTGTAGTTTACTTGAGATTGTAGATACTTGTCAAATCATGCGTATCATTAAGAATTTAGCATGTACTAAACATTTCAAATGGACAATTTACATATGAACTTGTGTGTTGTGTGATCAAGGTAGAATTGACCAAAGCCAAAGATAAAAGTCAAAGCACAAGAGTATCAAAATGGACATGAATATGATGAACGCGTTGACGCTGATGTTTACCACACCAAACATCAACATGTAGATTCATGCAGATTTTTCTGTCATCTTCTCCCTTTGCTTCTGTTTCTGCGTCTGCTCCTGTCCTTATAAATACACGTTGTGTCAATAATGCTACAGATATTATGCTAATTTCACAACAGGTAAAAGATTCATCAATCATGAATGCAAATCAGCATCAGAATCAAAATCATAATCATGCTGGTTTTGGTTTAAAGACTTTTCATTTCTGATTTTTGCTCATATCTCATATCCCACAGTCTCAAAATTACCTTCATCTATGATACACATTCTACATTATTCCATTGAATTGATTTCTTTGTCAAAATCAACATTGCTAATTAATATCATCGCAATCACCAAAATTGAAAGGAAAAGAAAAGTCACCTCCTGTCAATTGTCAATGCATTCGCACCTCTCTCAAAACTCCCATCTCAAATCTCAAAACTATGGACTTATCATGTTCATTCATTTAGGCCTAATTCATTATCATAATGAGATAATCATGTCATTTCACTCCATTTCATTCTCATAGTTATCACTGTAGATTCTAGATTATCCATACTCGATGAGTGAATTTAATTGCAAAATAATCCAATCCAATGACTCGCACTTGTGCGTTTGGCATGAATCATGAATTCCGTCTTTGCAAAGAATGTTTTGCCTTTTGCCGATTCCATTCAATATTCAATTCAACATTCAACTGAACTCGTGCAACACCAAACACCAAACAAAACTCATAAACTAGATGAAAAATGAAAAGTCTTATTGGGATTTCAAAGGATCAAAGTCAAAAGTCAACACTCAAAACTCTGCGTCTCGTGTACATTTATGTAACATGTGTCATTTTCATTTGTAGATATTTCACACAGTATGAGTTTTGACCCGAAGTTCAAATTCTCCACAGAGTATCAAAAATGAAATGGACAGAAGAAGGGGAAAAGGGTCAAAGTCAATTTCAAAACTGCTCCATTTTTACTATCTTTTAATAATTTAAATAAAATATGAATACTAAAAAATACGCATTTGTATCACTGTATCACGCATGAAAATAATACTCTAGTAACTCATTATTCATTACATATGCAAATTTGGCTCAGCATTTCCTTTTATTCTCAGACAGGACAGAATTTGTCCATTTTAAATCCGTGCGTGTGTCTTGTTTCTTTATTGGAAATTTGGAATTGGGTCAAATGTCAATTGTCAAATCTCACCACTGGACACTTGACTTGACTTTGTTTTCGCTTTCAATGTCTCATCATCATCACCGTTGTCGTCTTTGTGAGTCCAATAATCATTTATTGTAATTTGAGGAAAATGAGTAATTATTTCAAATTTCATAGCTCAAAGCTCAAAGCTCAAAACTCAATATCACATTTCACACATGCAAACTGTTGAATGTTGCACTAAAAGGAATATTCAATATTCAATTGAACGGATTGATGAGAAAATTAAAGGTGACAGAAGAGTGCCGAGGACTTGAAAATTACAACTAGAAGCATGTACAATACATTGTACATTGTACATCCATATAATTATTTCAATCAGGCGTGTGTTATCTCCTTTGTTTTTTGTGTAGTGCAGAGAAAAGAAAAAAATCTAGCATGTTACACTCTTTTGATTTTGATATTGGATATTTGATATTTTGTGTTAAAAAGATACTGATCACAAGTACAAAGTACAAATTGATTGATTATTGATTTGAATCTCGTTATAATATTTCATACTTTATATCACAAAGATATATTATGTATTATGCACATCTGTGATGTTAATTAGTATCTTAGTTCACAATGTAGAACAATGAACAGTGAACATTGAAAATTGGAAATTGAAAATGAGTGAGAAATATCATATAAAAAGGAGCATAAAACTGTAATCAAAATTGCTAATCACTAATCAGACGGAGTAATCAGGAATAAAATGAATTGAATAAATAATAAATGAGGAGAGTTCAGACCTCTCCAACTTTTTCATCCTCATTATTAAAAAATATTAAATATTAAAAAACAAAGTGTGTAAAATGTAAACTAAATCAAGGCATTACGCATTACGCACTATACACATGATTTTACTACTGTTGTCCTTTGTCTTGTTAGGATTAGAACTAGAATATTACCTTTTATGTTTATGATACTGCTTCTGCTTTCTGCTCATTGTGCATGTCTTTTTACTTTTTGAAATAGTTGTAGAGTCTAGAGGTTACCATTTGCCATCTTTCTCTCACTGTCTTTAAGTTTTCTTGGTCTGATTTGTAATTTGTAATTTGTAATTTGTGGCAGTTGGGGATTGGCGATTGGAAGTTGGAGCTGCCTAATTAATGGCAATAACTGTTAGAAAAATTATCCTAAACAACCTTTAACGACTGAACTACTGAACTTTGCCGTCAAATTAATTAGATACAAATGAGATAATTTTGAATTATTTCATTCACATTGTACATATATCATGTATGTCATATCATACATTTCATATAGTTTCAGCTTCAAAATTCAAAACCAACCCTGCGTAAAGCTTGCTTATTTCCATCTAGAATACACAATATACTGTACAGACAAATACATAAAAGTATGTAAAACAAATACAAAATACGAATACAAATTTACATACTACATACGCATATTAAGGTCACAATTTATGATTTAGTTTCCAAATTTATAAGGTACAACTTTTAGAACTTATTTCAACTCAAAACTCAATCCGTGATCTACCTTTTATCTTTCATCTCTCGTTCATTTCCCCCTTTTGTAGACTTAAGAAGGACTTTTAGCTTTTAGCTTTTAGCTTTCAGTTTTCAGGACACTTGTCAATAATTGTCAATTGTCTGTGATTATTATTATCTCCTCTGATTATGCTGATTATGTATTACATGTACCACATACCGGTAATTAGCTCTTGGGGTTTTTACCTGCAGTCTAAAGTCTACATTCGACAGTCTACAGTCACACAAATAATAATAAAAAGGCGTATTGCGTACACGCACTTTATGTGTCTAGTAAATTACAAATGTAAATGTACACATGGATATTGATATTTATATTGTTAGTATTATTGATGAGTGCCCTCTTTACTCTTTTACACAGCACAGTAGTCCTGAATATTGATATACTGAATATACATGTGTTGCAATAATATATGCAAATCCACAGAGTATTTCCATTCTCCATTTTCCATATTCCATGCTCAATGTTCAATGTTCAATGTAGAAATGACAGATGACAGAAGCCAGAATGTGGAATATGGAATAAAATGGATGGATCCTGTTGATTGCTGATTCTGTGTAGATTATCGATTGTCGATTGTCAATTGTCAATGAGTAATGAGAGAGAAAAGAAAAGTCAAGTTTTGCAGCAGCGTTATCCATCTTCCACCAAACAAACTAGAAAACTAAAACTATAGAACTTATTGACATGATATTGATTACATTGGCATTGTTGTTTTTTTTATTTTGTTTCTCCTCCACATGGAAAGTCAGTGATCAAGTCAAAAACTAGAAAATTCAATGACACTCAATTATGAACTGTCTTTTGGTGGTCTTTTGCTATTTGATGGATCATGAATAATGTGCTGATTTATCTTTAAGTATCTTTAACCTAGAACTTGAAGCTCCTGACTTCTGACTTATCCATCATTCTCAATTCTTCATCATTTTTACTTTGCTCTTTGTTCTTTGTTCAACACTCATTGTACAAGATTGGAATTAATAATTAATTGATTGAAGATGAATCTGTTCATGTATAATGTATATCTAGATCAATTAAAATTTACATCAAAGAGAGAAGAAAGTAACCCCTTATTTTTACTTTGTATTAGCAACACTTAAGTTTTTTTAGTATCAAAAATCCAACAGCAAAACAGCAAACTCGAACCTCGAAATAAGATGTCGTGCAAAATTTTGCGATTTATTCATATCATGTAAAGTCATACTTGTGCGTTTTCTTGAATTTTCTTGCGTATAAAGTATAAATAAAATATGAAAGAAATGCTAAAGAATATATAAGAGTTCTAACAAAATCCTAAATCCCAAGAAAACCAAACACATAAACTTTATATTGTCAGCTGGTTCAATCACAAAAGTCATAAACGTGAAACATAAAACATGAAATGTACCACAATCATACGAAATACAAAATACAAAAGCTCAAGCCAAAACAAGTCAAGCCAAAAGCCAAGCCAAAAAGTCATCGTTGATTTCAAGAAATAAAAGCCAAAAAATTCATGAAAAAGTTGACTGTGCTCCTTTTATGATACAATTCCAAATTCAACATCGACACTCTCAACAAAATAAATGAAAAGCACGCATAGTTACGCATGTATATGCGTTATGCGTATTCATCTCAACAATTGACTACACACATGTAAAAATGTAGAAATGTATACTCTTGGCTCTTGGCAGTATACTGAAGATTGAGCACTGAGCACACACAATTTTGAATTTTATGTCATGATCATGAATCCAAACCCACATCCAAAATCCAAATCCAAACATCATAAAAAGAAGGAGAATACAGCGTACAGAGTATTAACAAGTAACAGGACGCGAAAGCTGAAAGCTAAAGAGAGAAGAGAGACAGAGACAGTGAGAACGCACAACTTTAACTTGAATGTATATTTTATTTATGCATTTTCTACATGAATCAGAATCCAGATGATCAGAAATCAGAATGATGGATCCACAAAGGAAAAGGCAATGATTTTCTTTTGGAAATGGCCAAAGATTTATTATGTATTATGTATCAAATTGCTTTTTGCCCACAAACTACAAAATACAAAACCTACGCACTACGCACTCTTTTCTATGTTCTGTGCGTAAAAAGTAAAGGGCAACAAAATTTAGGAGAATTCTTCTTGTTCTTCTTCTTCTCATTCATTACTGTTTGTTGTTGCCAATGTCAATTGTCAATTGTTTAAGGTGCTGAAATGTGAAATGTGAATTGGGGATTTTGAATTGTGAACTAACAAGTTTAAGCATGTATCGAATATCGAATATCTACATACTTTTTTATCTTTTATCTTTTAGTCATACGAATATATACGCACTTTTTGCTTATAATTTCATGTACATGTGACTTTTCCCTAACTCCTAATATATCGGCAATACACAATCTACAATCTACAGGTATGCTCACGTTCCTCACGCATCATCAACAAACATCAACTTGTCCACCACAACATGAAATTTTGACTGTAAAAATGTAAAATGCAACAAGTATTTTGTATTTGGATTTTGGATACTCTCGACTCATGGCTTTTGTGAAGAAAAACAGAGAGGCGGAGGTTTACAAAAATGACAAGAAATGTGTAAAATGTGGATTTTGTCGAGGTTGATGGTGAATGTTGAGATCTGATGAGGTGAGGTCCGTATTTTGTATACTGTATTCTGTTTTATATTATCGTGAGCATTTTATGTAAAATGCTGAAGGCAGTTGGGCGTCATCTTGAGGAACTTTGTGTATCTGTAATTTAATTAAATTAAATTTAATGAGACTTGTTCATGTTTCACGAATCATGATTCGTAGTGAAATGTCATTCAATTAATTGCTCATCCGTCTTCCGTCATCATTTTCTCATACTGGATTGGATTGGATCGGATATGATATTGCACAAGCCCAAGCAAAAATTAAAAAGTACATTGGTATTTTTAGATGAGGTCAATGGGGATAAACGAAACAGCAAGCGGGCACATTTCTCATATGTTATGCATCTACAAAATACTTTATCAATTCAAATCAAGCTAAACTCAAAACTCAAAACAACTTTAATCAAATGTACAAAGTAAAACTTGCTACATTTTATTTAGCTTATGCCACTGCTTTTTGTTTGTCTTGAGCTCATTTCAATGTTTATTGATGATTTATTATTGATGAATGGTGAACAATGAGTGACAAAAGTGATGATAATATCCATTGTGAATTTTGATATGCATGTTTTACACGCCTTCAAAATTCCCTTAGTCAACGTAAAAGATAAAATAAAAACGACAAAAGTGTCGTCCACAAACCAAACAACAAACAACAAACAAGAAAAGGTCTGTAGTCGTGGAACGTGGAACCAGTGGAATTTTACGGGAGGAAACTGTAAATTATTGTGCATCTTGTGTGACTTTGGACTTTTGAGTTGAACATGGGTGTAGAAAAAAATGAATACTCGAGCAATAAACTTTTTGATTAACCATCAAAAATTTCGTTTGCATTTTCCTTCCATGTTCTGTGTTTTCTTTCTTTCGTCATACTTTTCTCTAAAAAAGTATTTAATACATAATATTTTGTATTTTGAATTTTGAACATATGCTCATTTTTATGTCTCTTATAAATTATGAATTATGAATGGCCGCACAAATTATGAATTGAAAAATGCAATATAAAAACAAGGTACAACAAAAAATATAGAAAAAAGATGCACACGCTCCCCCTAAAAAACAGTATTACGCAATAATCTTGCACATTTCCCTTTCTTCTTCATTTTCTTTTTTCTTTGAATTTAAGTACTTGTATAGAATTTCCCCGAGTTTTGTCACATGTTGATTGTTGACTGTTGACACTTGGGCGAATGAAAGAAAAGGTAGCTAAAGAAAGGAAAGAAGGGACCCCTATTTTATTCTCCTTTTTATTCTACATATACTATTTTATTTCCTATTATGCATGTTGTATATGTAATACGATGACAATGACGCGAGCTGATTTGCCGGAGTCAGCCGTACAAAGTAAATTTTACATGGCACATTTTTCAGAACCATTCAATTCCAGTGGATTTAAAGAGACATTTGGTGAATGTACAATAAAAGTAAAAGTAAAAAGTAAAAGTCAACTTGTTTTTTAATACATGGAAAAAACAAGGAATTTTTATAATAATAAAAGCTACAGTCTCAATTTCCTGTCCTCTTGTTCCATTTATTAATTTATTTCAAACATTTACAATTCATAATTTACACGGATTCCCTTTCTTTCCCTTTATTTTGTTTGTTGTTTCTTTTTGAATTCAATGGAAATTTGAAATTGAGATAAAATTGGATCCGAGTCAAGAAAAGAGTCAAAATGAATGTTTTCGTTACTAAAATTCCACGTGGAATCGGAAAAGTCAGGAAAGAGAGTGTGTGTGTGTTTGTGTTATAAATGTTACATGTCGGCACTTTTATAATAAAATCAGTATATCTAATAAATTCTATATTCTAAACTCTAAACAAAATATTTTTGTAAAGAAAGTAAAATGAAAAAATAAAAGATACTTTTGATTTTATACATTATACACACATGACATTTCAAATCTATAGATAATTTTTTATTCATCTCCAATTTTCAATCTAGATTCTAGATCTATTCTGCACAGCATGAATGAAGCGGAAAACGGAAAACGAAGATGGGAAAATCAGTTCAAGTAAAAGGATATCTATTTAAATAAGCAAAATTAAATTGTCTAAATTTTAAATGCGTTGTACACATTCCATTGCCCATTGCGTAAATGAAAATCAGAAGAGCAGAAGAGCAGAGAAAGAAAGAGGAATATCAAATATGATAACAAAAAAAGGTTGCAATTCGTTCTATTTCATTTCATTCCGTCCTGGAGTATCTGTTGGTTGTCTGTCTGTCTGTAAGTCTGTAAGTTTATCCATACCATTTCCAATTCCACCACTAGGATCACTATTATCATCATCCTCCTCCTCTATTTAACCTTATAAAAAATGATACGGAAATGTTTCTATGTACGACAGGCATATTTTCACGGACAGATTGGATTGGTTATTTTACATACCAAATCCCTGGTTGTTGAACCCAACTCAACTCAACGCAACTGAACGCAACTCATCCATCGCTCAACTTTTTTTTCTCTGGATTCTTCTTGGTCCTCTTCTCCTTCCAGAGTCAGAGCCAGAATCAGAGCCAAAGGCACAGTCACACACACATTTTACACAAGTATCTATGTATGAAAATGAAAACAAAATGATTAGACATTTTGTCCATGTGGATGAGAGGATAAAGATGAGTGCATTCACTATACAAGGCATTGCATAATACTTTATTTTATAGCTTTATTCTATATCTATACGAGATTAAAAAGTTAAAAAATATAGATAAAAAAGCTGTATTTTTCTCGACATCTTTCTCTATGATTTAAAAATACTTATTGTACTTATTTTTATACCTATTTTAGAAGTTTATCTGTATTTTTAAAAATAAAGATATAATAATAATAATAATTTGAGTAAAGTATTGAGTATTTCATTGTCATGAGTCATTTTAAATTTCAAAGATATAAATAATATTACATAATATTTCATATGCGCAGCTTAAAATATAAAATACTACACGTGTATATAATTTTCAGTATAGATACAAAATACAAAAGATAGAAAAGATACATATAGAAGAAAAGGGAGATAAAAAAAAGTATGGAGAAGAAATTCGTTTCTTGTTTTTCTTGGTCGTGATTTGTCTATGAGATATCTTGTATTTTGTATCTTGTGAAACTTTTTACTTTTTAAACTGTGGGCTTGCTAAACATTTCATTATTATGGTATGGTCTGAACGTGGATTAGGACTTTGAATGTGTTGTGGATTGTGGATTGTGAAGCCGGAGCATAAATAAATACATAAATGGAATTTGTATACATGTATCAATGTATAGAATATAAAATATACATGTAGAATGTTGAATGTAGATACACAAGGGATAATAGTGATTCAAAGGATAGGACCAGAGTTTACCAGAGAGTTTGGCTGGCACATATAATAAAAATTGTCGAGAGTCTAGAATCTAGAATCGAGAGAGTACACAGAGTTGCACTGTATCCACAAAAAAGAGAAAGAGAGAAAGAAACAGAGGAGAAGGATGCGATCATTGCGTGTATATGGTACATTGTACATTGTGTGCGTTTGTAGTATGTACATTGTACAATGTACATTGGAGATTGGAGGAGATGCGGGAGTTCCACACGCATAAATATAATGCAACTCGGTTCTCTCTCTTTCTCTCTCTCTCACACACACACACACT
>JABASP010001273.1:0-31772 GCA_019776565.1 Sminthurinus signatus | reverse complement strand
TAGTAGCCATTTCTCTTAGCCAGAGTAGTAGCCATTTCTCTTAGCCAGAGTAGTAGCCATTTCTCTTAGCCAGAGTAGTAGCCATTTCTCTTAGCCAGAGTAATAGCCATTTCTCTTAGGCAGAGTAATAGCCATTTCTCTTAGGCAGAGTAGTGGCTATTAAAGCTAGAGTGTGACTCAGACCCTGACGCCACCGGATACGGATTTTATTATAGTGTAGGATATAATTTTGCTACCTGATCCTCTATGAAAATATTATGAGAAAGTTTGTACGCGCTTGTGCGTTATGCGTGCATCCATACATGTAATGTGTAATATAATTCTCCACTGGGAGTAAAACTGTATTTCCAAAGCCTGTGGAAATAAATGAAATTAATAGAGGCCAAAAAATACAACCTACACCATGTTTTTCTTCATTTTTTTCTCACATAAAAATTATTAATAATGTAGCATCACAGCACACGTACATAGGAATTGTAACAGAAAAATGTGTGTTATTGAACGAACACATGAGTTTAATTGAATTTTATTTATTGCGCACTTTACCCCTTGTGCTATTACCCCTATTTTTACAAGAGTCACACAAGTCAGGTAAAAAGAGTAAAATATTAGACAGTTTCCTGTGAAATGTGTGCTTTTACATTGATGGTGTTCATTTTGTTTTCCTCCAGCTTTCAAGCAACAGTCCTGGAAATGAGGCCCAGATGGAAACGTAATATTAATGAAACCATACATATGTAATATGTATGTGTATGGTGTATTGTGTGTGTATCTATGTGACTTGCTCAAGTTGAAGATGATAATGATAATGATGCTCTTGGCTCTTGGCAAGGATGGGGAAAGGGAAATGGGTTTGCGTAAATTTGCAAAGACGGAAGAGCAATTACGAGAATGAAGGTCTAATTAAATTAATTTTAATCACCCAGAGCTCCGAGCTCCGTTTCACAGCATTTCGTGCAGTTCAAAATACAAAATTGAAAATAGAGACGTTCCTTGCCAGTAGTGTTTGTAGTTTGTAGTATACAGTACACAATATGCATTATGCATACCAGGATCCTACACATTCTAATTATTTTAGTTTACTTTTATAGGTACCCCCATTTTACCTAATGGTTTCTGAGGAAAACATGAATATTAACCTTCATCCGTCTCCTTTTTCATGAGAGAAGCTGACGGGTCTGGTCAAATATGATATTATGATATACGCAATGTTTTGAGTTTTGAATGTACTTGTGAAAAAAGAGAAAGAAAATGCTATAAACCTTTTCTGTGCTATTGATGAAGATTTGACCCACTTTGGGACTGTTCTACTTGCATGAATGGAAGTTTATATTCTATATATTTTACGAATACTGATCAAACTTTGAACATCAGAAGGTTTTAACTTATTCAGAAAGGATGTTTTCCGTTCTCAGGGTTTGAATTTGTTACAAGCTGTTATGATTTACTGTATGTCTGTATTACAAAAAGTGTTTTGTATTTGTATTGGTATGTTAAATATTGAATTGTGACACTGTTTACTTTCCACTTTTACCTCACCTAAATTCTAGCATTGTCAATGATATAACACAAGTTGTTGAAATCACTATAAATGCCGGAAGTCTATTCAGTATTCAGTATTCAGCTTTGGTATTTGTATTTGTATTTATATGTGTATTTATTCCTACTTCTAGAATTTTACACTCATGTAGGTAAAAGTTGAGCTTTGAGGTGAATGGGATTTTCATTTTCATTTTCATTTCCATTTTCATTTTCATTCAGTTCAATTCAATTCAATTTTAACTTTTCAAATTTCAAACTCAGAGTCAAAGGCGACATAATATTCCATGTGGAAAATGTTGTGTGGTGAATGGTAAATGGTAAATGGTGAATAAGAAGTCAAGTCGCGTGAAATCAAAGTATAAATTAAATATGTATGAAACTGGTGGTGAAAGAATTTTCACCCTGAATGGGTTCATTCCTGTGGCATTACTTTTCTCTTTTCTCTACACGTGTCTCTCTTGTGCAATATTGGAGCTTAATTTGTAAAGTTTCAAAACATTTTCATCAAAACCAACACAATACTTTATCACTTTTCACTTTTCATCTATCATACATCATTCATCATACACGTAAGCTTTTTGAAATTTGAAAGCTTTGAAAGTCACATGTGGTTGATGGTTGACATCAAAAATCAAAATCATCCACCCCAATTATTACTCAATTTTAAACGAATTTTATATCGTAAAAATATGTTAAATTTTATTGCATAATCAATAATCAATAATACTACAAAGCTTCAAATGTTTTATTCTGGTTATTGTGGTTGTCTCTAAAACGTCAATATTTAATAATCCTCTAAAAATACTAATAATAGATTTCACATGAATTTCTATACTTCTTATTCTCAGATTTACAATTTACCGCAAAGACAAGAAAAGGTTTACTTTTTGTATGGGGTATTTTAAAATGTGTATTCAGTATTCAAATGAATTTTTGTTTCATGAAGCGGTTTCTAAAGTAAAAAAGAGAAATTTCCTCAAAGTTCTAAGTACAAAAGAACTTTTTAAAGAAAAATCTATGTGTGCATAACTTTCAACTTTGTAGATTTATAGGGTTTGTCAAGGTGAAAAACGGGGCTCATAATGATTATGGTTATTATGACAAAGATGCTCTTTTACCTCAAGTTTAGAGAAATGAAAGAAGAAAAAGAAAAAGAAGACGTTCTCCTCATAACTATCCATTCTCAGCCATTAACTTCACCATAAATATCTAGGTAAGCACATAGTTTTCACAGCGCGCTCAAAAAAAATCCAAACATACACGTACCTACGGACACTTTTCACCACAGTAATAATTACATTTCAAATTTCAAACCTTTAAATTTGTCAGATGGTTGTCGCTTCAAGAACAAAATGAAGTTTCAAAGAAATTATTCAGTTCTCACCGTCTCCGTCTCCGTCTTCTACCTGCTCATGTAAATTCAGCACTGGTTCTTTGCTTTTCACTCTCCAGTCTACAGTCTTCACTTGTTGTCTTCACCCTTGACACTAACAGAGTGGAGTACAATAGAAAGGAGCAATGTCGGAAGAGTAATAACAATAAGTAAACAAGAGATGAGTACTCAACTCGGACGATAAACACTCAAAAGGGTGCAGAGAAACACACGTGTAGAGTGTAGATTCTAGATTCTACAAATACAAATACAAATATAAATATCCCCTGTGTGTTTATGCTTTTTATTACTTGTTTGTGTGCCCGACAGCGCGCACATCTGTAATCCGTAATAATACTTGTGTACAAATGCACTAAAGTAATCTATGGAGAAGAGTATAACGTATACCTAAACCTATCTATACCTATCTAACCTAAACCCTAACCTGTAACCAAAAGGGCGCTGGTATCTATTTCTATTCTATTTCCCATAGAATAAGTCCAAGTTCCTGTCTCTCCTTTGTTCCTACACCAATAAAAAGTCAAGTGAAATGAAGTGTAAATGTGCAGTTTTAGATTCATATCATCATAATAATAACAATAATCATTATTATTCACAGAAAAGCCAGCACATTCAACTTTCAACTTTACTCATTCAACATTCAACATTCAACGCTTAACAGTCAGTCCTTGACACTGCCGACAAAATAGTCCAAGATAAAGAGAAACAAACGTGATGTCTTTTCAAATGTCTCATAACAGTTTTTCAACAGTCATAAGACACACCATGTTATGTGTCTGGATTCTAGGTTGTAAATACATGTACAATGTACTCGCCCATGTCTTCCTGCTGCTCCTTCTACATTCTACATGGGAAAAAGAATGGGAAAACTTTGTAAAAAAGTAATATTCAGCTGTTATGAAATAACCATAAGTTTTCTCAAGACTCGAGATTTTTGGAAAAGAATGTGCTTCTACTTTCTACTGCAACGATGTATAAAGTATAAAGTATTATGTACATTATATGTATGGTGATAAATACATCTTGCTCATGTTGCTCATGTTTCAACAAAGAGAGAGGAGGTATATTCAAATATCCAACTAATTTCTCCCCATTTGTGCCAGGCTGTGGAAAAAGTTTTGTGGTGACAAACGAGGGAGACAAAACACATAGCTTATGATAATATGACTCTATTATAAAAGTGAAAACGGGGCGGGATGGGTTGAGATGGAATGAGATGAACTGGACCATCTTCACTCTTCACTCTTTTCATGTGCATCTCCAGTCTCCAGTCTCCCATCTCCAGCTGTGTCTTTTCTTTCTTACAGTAGAAACTTTCACTTTTGCATCCAATTTTGGCAGATTTTCCTTCTCATTTTCTTACCCATCTTGTGTTCTAGATAGATTCTACATTCTAGGCTCTAGATTCTACACTCTAGTATCTGGGTATTGTATCCATACATCTATGTACACTTTATACGTATAGCTCTTTACAGTAGTCTGCTCATCCGATTGTGGTTGTGGAAAACTGGAGGTTTCACTGGAGGTCTCTTGCACCTTTTTAGCATGAAGGTACAGCCGTACAACTACAAGTACAGTGGCACACGCACACATTGGATAGATAAGGAAATTGGAGGAGAGAAAAGGGAGCTGCTGTAATACGTTGTCCGTTGTCCGTTGTAGTTTGTACATTGTACATTGTGTATACACGTGGAATCTAATGCTGCTGTACTCAAGTACTTTATTCTGTTGTGGTGATGGCTGGAGGTTTTAATCTCTTACACGCATCTTCTACTTATTTCTTGTGTTTCTTCATCTTGTCAACTTTTAGAGCACTCTTTTGGGTTGCTTCACTTTGAAAGTCCAGAGCTGGAGCTGGAACTGGGACTGATGCTGAAACAAGAGCTGCATATTTTCTTATGAACTGGAACATATGGTGTGCGAAATAAAATGAGAGAATTAGATACTCCGTCCTGCACATTGTACATTGTACAGTGTTCATTCTTAATGCATGATGGAAAATGAGATTTGACTAAGAAGGTTGAGTGTTCCTTTATGTCTGTGTATGTAGTGTGTAGTGTATATGTACAATGTCTAGTAGAATAGATAGGCCCTCTGACTTTTATCGCGCTAACACTACACATGACACATACATTATATGCACTCCTCTTTCAAAGTTGCCAAAACTTCCCAAGGAAGAAGGGAAAGTAGGAAAAGTATGGGGAAAAGACGAGGGCAAAGATGAAGATGAAGGAGGAGGAATTGCAAAGTACGCCTATACCTTTGTTCTTAGCCTTTACTCTAGATTTTCTATGTTTACAGTGTACAGTGTACATTGAGCATTTTGCATGCATAAAATATTAATAGTGGGGAGATTCAGGGGAAAACTCGACTACTTATATTATATATGTGTATATGCAAACATCAACTTGTATACATTGTACATTGTACATGCATCTGCAATTTTATTATTTTCTCCTAATTTGCAAAATAGTGTCCTCTAGAAATGTAAATTAAAGGAAAATTTTGTAATTAGTTTTCTACGATATTCCAACCTCAAAACCTCAAAATACCGTATAATAATAAAGAGAAAGCGGATAGTTGGGCTTGAGAATCGAGAAGTCCTGCAAGATATACAATAATAATAATAACATTGCAGTTTTTAGTCTAATTACTTTGTAAAAATTTAACGTCATGCTTTAAACTGGTTAGTGAAACTTGAGTGATTATGGGTAAAATTGCCGCAAGCTCTGTAACTTGTACATGCGTATGAAACACTTTGACACTATAAAAACTAAAGGGAATGATTGCCCGTGAACAAAGTATTCAAAGTAGTAAACAGTATTTATTTTGTGACAAGCTTGACTTCCTTTTCTTCTTGCTGTTGTGCATAAATGGTTGATGGTGGATGGTTTTCACGATAATTAAAATTACAAAAACCTCCTTTCGAGGCAAATGTAGAATGTTTATCAATTATGAATTTAATTATGCCACTTGTTCTTTAGATGTCATGTTTGCAAGAGGAAAAGCGCTGAATCCTATTTTAGGAAGTATTATAGAAAGTAAGTGAAAGTAGAAGGCAAGTTCTATGTTTTTCAATTAAACTCGGTAAAATTTTACAGTATGAATAAAAAGAGTATGAAGAAATGAAACAGGACACATTCGTTTTTTGTTGTGGGTTTAAATTTTTTTATTGGCACATTTATGCTTACAACGTTTAATGAGATTTAAGCATCCAATCCCAGACTGACACAAAAATATTCCAGATTCCAGGTCATGTAAACATGTATAATGTGTATGTATTGTATATGTACGATGTACGTGTATTCAAATGTATTCAAGTGGGATACAATGTTCAACACATGTTGAAACACAATTTACATAATACATAATACATATAACAATCAATTATATTCCATATACAGGATATTTGTAGAATATACACAACTTTATCGCACCATGTTATTTCATACAACATTAGATATTAGATACTTTTGAAAGTAGACAGATTCATAACAGTGATATTAAACAGGTCCTTTTACTTTACATGTTAATTACACACACGTATAGAGTATAGAATATATACATAATATACATTATACATATACAAACATTCAGTAACAGTTTTACATACCATTTCACTTTTTTCACATCAGTTTGCAGAGTACTTTTTTTTCTCTAGTCTACACGTAGTTCATATTTTATGCCTTTTCTTTATATATATCAAAGGAGGAGAATTAGTAATACTTTTCTATAACAATCCACAAAATCCTTCATCATCAATCATCAACCAATAACCAATAACCAATGTCAATCAAGTTTCTTATCAATTATCAATAATAACAATTTTTGAAAAGTTGAATACTTTTTGGGTAAAATAATGACTTTTTACCGAGCACCTAGAACAATATAGGCAAGGGAAATACATTATGTATTATGTATAATATGGAATAATAATATATACAATATATACAATTATGTTACAAATATCTTTTACCTTTTAATTTTGATGTCTTAATGAATTGGGTAACTTTTTTATATCGTAGTTTGGTACTCTTATAGATTATAGATTATAGATCCTCGTACTAAAACATTGAAACAATTTTCCCTACAATATCATATATCAATATTATTGAGGAGAACCTCTCTCAGAAAAAAAACTACAACCACCCTCTGCGTAGCCAGGCTAAATCATGGCTATAAGTACATTTGCTATGTAAAATGTGCATGTAGCATGTAATTATTTGGTGCTGAATTGTTGTATAAATAACTTACACGTGTAAAGACAATATACAATAGATTATAGATTAAGTTTATAGTATTTTTGTTTCCATAATATATAAACATTTATACATGTTTTGTGTCTACCTTTAGGTATTCATTTAGTATGTAATATTTAATACTATAATAAATACTATAAAGTGAATTGTACAATTTTCTTATGAAATTTGTAGTAGTTGTAGATATTTACAGCTTTTGTACATGATTGACATTGTACGCTTTGGTAGATTGTAGTACATAGATACATGCAAAATTGTGCGTGTAAATGTCTACATTCAAGTGTTTTACACAAAGTTTCTTGGCTTATGATTTATAATCGTAATGGTAATGTTTAATGGTAATCTTGTTATATAATTATTTATCCGTAGTACAATGTACATTATAAATACAATTGAGTAATTAGTACTTAGCAACATGAGCATTACAACTTACAACTAACACTTAAACTTATAAGTAGGACTTGCGTATGATGTACAATGAACAATGTAATTTGTAAATATTCTAATGTGTATTGTGTGTAATACAATCAGAAATATCTATCTTGTACATTTAGTCGCACTCTCAAGTTTATTCCATGTCCAATGGAAACTGGAATTACATGGGTCAAATATCGTCCATCGGAACTCACGAAATTTTATTTACTTTTGTAATAAATATTCAACAAGAGCTTAATTCACAAATACTTTGATAATCCCTTTGTTTTGTATATAGTTCATCAATAGTTTAACACTTTCTTGTAACTACTGTCAAAGTACAATGATTATTATAGATATTTTCATAAATGCTTGATACAAAACACAGCTTAAATTGTATCCATAAGTTTGTAAATACCAGTTACAATTATGCTTAAATATCTAGAATCTAGAAATTCTCTTAAATCTTAAATATTAAAGTATGAGATTTCCTTGGTAATTGGTAATATTTGGTAAGCACCTTGATGCAAATTGTGCATCTATCATAATTCATAATAAATTCTATGAGTTGAACGTCAAAACTGTCTAAAGTTACTATCGGGTGTCTGGATAAAATCACCTTGACTACGTAAAAATATGCAGGCTGCTAGATGAAAGATGAAAACCAAAATTCTGTCAATCTTTTCAAGTATCTATGTAAATAGATATGCATACGAATTTAGTGATTCTCTTGTCAAAATTCCAAGTCATTAGATTTGAGATGTGAGAGTTGTGTACATTGTACATTGTAAATGTTGTATAGTCAATAGTCAGTATCTGTAGTCTGCAGTGGGGATGTTGAAAGGAAGAAGATGGAAGGAAATTTATTGGAGTACTGTGTAATTTTCCAAGTCAAGTCAAAGTCAAAGTCAAACAGTAGACATGTAAAATGTAGAATGTAAATGTGGAAGTTGGGTCACGTCAAAGTACCAATGTAAATAGTCATGAAATGTAATACAGTGAGTTTCCAGTCTCGAGTCACTTTATACTTCATATATTTTCTCCACTTTCTCCGTATTGGTTTGGGTGTTGGTGTCGGGATCCTCAGTATTGGAAAACCATTTCAATTTCTCTCTTATACACTTGTTTTCCAGGTTATATTTAGTGATGACGGCTTTTCCTATAGACATTAGACATTAGACATCTACCAACATCCGCATCAGCATCAGCACCGAAACAGAACCCGAAACCGAAACCGACATCAACTCAAATTTTGCCGATTGAACAAAGACAGATCTCTCGTATCGCGCGTATATTCCTACATCTACTACTTACTAATATTCTTCATTCCAATGTTGATTTATGGGGAATGCCAGTCAAAATCCATTAGCCAGCTTGAATGCATACATACAAATACGTTTCACAATAACTGTACAGTGTACATTGTACAGTGTACAGGCTTTCACCCTATGCTTTCCTTTCACATTCATAACTCATGTTGCTTCGACACTACTCTAAATGTGGATGTGTAACGCTAGCTTCGTGAGAAACATCAATATCCATGTCAATATCCATACCCTGTAAATTCTGTTTCACCAATACAAAGATATAGTTTTTGCGGCTCACCAAACAGTTTTTTTTTTCGTATAACAACAAAAAACAATTTTTCTTTATAAAATGTATTTTTCAAGAGATAAACAATAACGTTACTAACTAAAGGACGCAGAATCCGGAATATTGAATATTGAATACTGATCACTGAAAATACTATAATACTGACTAGAGCAGCAGAAAAGCTGTATGATAAACTGAAACATTTTTCAACTTTGAACTTATCCTGTCATTACTATAGACTATGTAGGTTAAAAAAAGTAAACCGCACCTTTTAGTGCAAATACGCTTTCTGGTTTACTGGATTGGTGCGGCGGTGGATGGATCGTCAAAATGTGTCTTCTTTTTTCCTACTAAATGGTTTTTCTACAATAAAGTTCACGTGTTTCTAATTTCATGTGTCGTTAGTCGTTAGCGTGTCATTGTTTCTGTTGTCATGTTATTACGGTATGTCAGTCAAATGTCAAATGTCAAACGTCAAACGTCAAATTAATATTGTAATGAGTCAGTTGTCATTAGGCGATAAATAATGATGATGTACAATGTACAGCTTTTAGTAAAATAAACAAATACTTTCTGTACTAAAGTTCCTCACGATTTACGATATTGATCAGAATTATCATACTACAATTTTTTTTGAGATGTCCAAGGTCCTTATTAATGTAAATACTTATGTAGTTATCATTTTGTTTTTTAAGCATAAAAATTCCCAGACAATACTTTGATTTGTTTTATATCTATTTTAGTAGTACATTTAGGTTTAGGAATTACACGTTACATATGGTATATACTATATGTATCTTTGGTTTTTGTAATCACAGAAATTCCCCAGCTTTCCTTGTTTCATCCTTATTCAAAGTTAAAGGTAAACAGAATTAATTTTTCTATAGGTATGTGTTATTTTATTATAGTATAATTATTATTAGTATTACTCTCATCCGTCTTCCGTTTCAAGTATTATTTACGCATATTACATTATTGCATATTACATACTCAAACTGCATAGCACCCAAAAAGCATTTTCATAATCATGATACTTATCACTTATCAATTATTATTCTACAGTATAATATTGATGCACCCTTTGGACTAAATAGTCAAATTTTATTTTTATATAAAATACTCATTTAGTGTGTTCACATTTTTAAAACATAGATACATGATACATGTAATCATCGAGACGTGGAAGCAGCTCTCTCAAAACTCAAAACTTGAGAAGTGTAGTTCAAAAGTCAAAAATATGTCATTCCATAGTATGCTTGACTTTGTACTAGAAAGTAGAAAGTAGAAACTAGCAGTAGCTTTTGAAGCTACTGGATTGAAAATTGAAAGTATTCCGTGTTCACAGAACACCGGATAAAAGTAATTGAACAATTTATTATTACGCTTGCGAATAAATTATGAGAGGTAAAGTAAATAAATGGGATTGGATTAGATTGACGGTCGTCCAATTTGTACAACTTTCAACACCTCATTTCTAAATTCTATGTAATATAATATAGAAACATGCATATTATCTAGTTTTACATGCTCAATCCAAATAGTTTAGCTTCAGGCTCAAGGCTACCATTCCACAGATGTAATACATTAAACTAACATGGGTAACAACTAACAACTGAACTGGAATAATTCATATTCATCTTTCTCTTGCAAGTTGATACTTGATACTGAAGTAGATTTAAATATCTTACAGGAAGAAAACTCATGTCTCATGTCGAATCATATTTTTCATCCTTCATTCAAAATCTCTAACTTGGGCGTAAGAAATTCATGCTTCAAACACAGGCATTTCTCATTCCTCATTCATAAATGTTCTCCACATTGAGGATTGAGTCAGTGACATGATAATATTGTCAGTACCAGTGCCAATGCCAGTGGCAGTGGCAGAATTCACATCATTATTCACAAGTCAAGTTCAGAATTGAACGAAATGATCCCAATATTTTTTTCTTACTCTATAGTTATTTTTATTTATGCGTGTTCGGGAGTCTGTAACAAATCCAATATAATATCGTATCATATCATAGAGAGATCATGTACACCCGAAACACCAAATATCAAATATCAAATCATATATTTTAAATTGGAAAGTAAATAAAGGTGAAATAAATAGTCAAAAAAATAAGTGACATGAGTCTTGTTTACGGTTCCAATTTTGAACTGAATCCAACTGTGAATTGTGAATCCAACAGAAGCAGTACAATTTACAGGGTACAGTGTACAGTGTGCAGCTTGCATCTTTCTCATTTCCCATGAATGCAAGTGAAATGGAAATAGGAATCAGGATGGAGTGGATCAATAATGAAAGTATATACCTAATACATATTACATAATACATACAGATCTACATGCATGTTGTATGTTGTATGTGAAATAAACTGACTCCTACTGTTAGTGATTCGCACACTTAAGCATATTGTATATTGTATAAAGTTCCTGCTTGCGAATTCAAAATTCAAAATACAAAATATGCAGACAATTTACTTTTGACGTTTTTCCTATGCGAAGAGTTGGGGAAAAGGAAACGTTCCAGCTCCTAGTTTCTACTTCTAGTTTCTAGTTACTAGCACAGTGGAGTGGAGTGCAGAGTTAGAGAGAAGTTCACAGCCAGCATCCAGTCTCCAGTCTCCAACATCCATCAAAGAATAAGCGAGCACATAAATTTTCAATAGATAATTGGAATACTTGAACTGATACCTACTCAAATAGAATATTTTCATCCTTTGCGTGAACAGTGAACACTCACAATCGGTTTGCTTTCAGTACTTTTCTGAGAATACTAGAGGTAGTTGTGCAGGCCTATTTACCTCTTGCAACTGGTTCTAGCCTCATATATTCTAGAATTGTAGAATACTAGAATTCTAAATTGTACGTTTCACAAACTTACATAAAAGCAATTCACGGACTACTGCTCCGACTTTTATCATGACGAGGATAAAAACTGCTACTTGCTATTTTATCAGAAGCAGAAATCACAAGTATCTGTATTTAGTTTACCTTTTAAAATTTTGACTACTAAAAATTACACGCATGGAAAGTTTAAAGTGTATAGTTTGCATCTGCATCTATCTATCTTTGTCTACAGATATTTTTCAGTTGTACAAAATGGTAATGGCCATTCTAGCGGAAATTTAAACTTGACACTCCTTTCCCGCTCCACGTACTCTACATAACCTATACATAGCATCTCGAATCTCGATTCTCGAGTAAGTATTTAAAGTATTTAAATTGTACTT
The DNA here is from genome assembly GCA_019776565.1 of Sminthurinus signatus. Classification (NCBI taxonomy): domain Eukaryota; kingdom Metazoa; phylum Arthropoda; class Collembola; order Symphypleona; family Katiannidae; genus Sminthurinus; species Sminthurinus signatus. The sequence continues at coordinate 19,338 of JABASP010001273.1, read as the reverse complement.
ACTTGTCAATATTATTCAGCTTTACTTACATTCATACGTAATACGTAATCCAAAGTATTTTTTAGTAATAATACTTGACACCCTTATGTGGTAAGTTTGCATTGTAGAGTGGTACTTTGACCATTGACCTTAATTTCAATTTGAAACGAGTTATATTATTTTATCAATGTTATGCTTAATTTATAAACAGATTTAGCCATTTACGTTTACATTCAAATACGCCTATGATTAAGTAGATACTATAGATAAAAGTATTTGCTATTTACATTATTAATTGCTCACAAGACAACTTACAACTTACATCTTATTGGTAGAACATCTTTGAAAGATTGAATTATTATTTGCAAATGCTTAAAAGTACACTGTTTCACGTTATCATTATTTTGTATACTGTATATTGTATTGTATTTCTTTTTTCCGTTAGCTTCCGTGTAATAATAATACTAATCATTATTATTCTTATTATTTGTAAAATACGTTGAACATTACATGTATGACTATTCTTTGTGTAGTTGTTAAATATTTAAAATCATGTGTGTTGTGTGTACTTGATCTAGTGGCTATTTAGTATTTATTATTTAGTAATTTAGTAGTGATTAAAATCCATACCTTAGCGTAGAAAAGAATATGTAAAAGAGAGGGTGGTGAAGAATTTGGGTGGTGATGTTCCATAGAACATGTTGAATGTAATTATTATTAGTCTCGAGTACAAGTTCTCGAAGTAGGACTACGTGTGAAAAATGTGGTGAAGAACTGCTAAAATAAAGGATGTAAAAGCTTCATTTGAAGACTTGAGTGCCAACAATTGGGATTTCCTGAAAAACAAATAAGAAAGAAAGCACATTTTAGATCTGGAGATACTTTAGGATTTTACATTGTACATAGTACAAGATTTTTCATTAAAATGAAAAGGAGGGATGATAGTTTTGTAAATGGTAAAATGCTAAAATGTACCTGGAAATTGCAGTTTTGTAGATTGTAGTCTTGACCGGGGAGGAAAATTCCAGTATTCATGGCAATGGGGAGGGAGTCCAAAGAGGTCATTGCCTGATTTGGTTGGGATGAACTCATCATGACGGGACCACCCTCACTTTGTTCTGCACCTTTCTTACAGAAGGTGGGTCGACGGAGAGTCAAGACTATTAGAGACCCAACTACAAGCATACACATTATGGCTAATAGTAGAATTACGTAGTTGTTAATCGGTGACTCGTTCTTCGTCCCATGATCTGTACAAATAAGAAAGAACTTTTGTTGTAAATTCCTATTCATTTTATTGCATCTTATTTATATTAAACTCATTTACATCTCAGCAAGCGCACACCATACACCATACACCACAATGCTAATAAACTGCAAAATTAATTTAGACCTTCCTCAACTCAACCGAAAAGGAGGGAAAGCAAACAAAAATACTGCAAAATAACTCTTTTGCCTGGAGACTCCAGATTTCAGATTTCAGATTCCAAACCCATAACTCTTGTGGTAAGTTCAACTCTTTATTACCCCAAGATTTACACAGGATAGAGGCGTGTATTTCGTATTTCGTATTTACACAAGGTTATTTATTCTTGGGTTTCTTGACAATGCTCTTTGTACTTGATATTACTTTGAATTTTGGATTTTATTATTTCCGCCTCCCTTTTCTTGTTTCTTCTTGATCAATATAGAAAATGCATAAATACTACAGCTTTTGTACTTTTTACGTTTACAGAAAGTTCCTTGAAATTCAAACTGTCAAGCTGTCAAGTTTAATGAGGAAAACTTGATCCGAGTTAAAATTGGCATGCATAAATACGATAATAAAAGAAGTAAACCAGAAACAGTGTTGAATGCTGAAAGTTGAAAGCTTAATTTATACATGATAAATTTCTTTCCATTTACTTCCCCTTGGGCACATTTTACATGAGTACCAAAAAAATACAAAAATCTATCTGAAGCCAGGAAAAGTGTACTGAAAATCAACCAATGTCCAACTTTAATAGTTCGAATCAACAAACTGCGAACAACTATAATTTATTTTTCGTCTATTTTTTATACTCGTCATACATGTATTATGCATCTCTATTTTATAAGCGTCTAGAATTGTAAAAACTGTGTTGTACATTGTACATGTGTGTAAAATATAAAGAGTGGAAGTTTTCATGTAACTCATCTCATGAACCATATCACATGAAGAAAATGGACAAGAAACTGAAGGGATGTAAGATGTAAAGCATTTGATCCATTATTGAGGATTGAGGATTGAGGACGGAGGACGGTGAAAGAAGAAGAGTCCATAGCACAGCAAAATAATATAAAAAAGGGAAATCCGATTTTCTAAAGGACTAACTTCATTCTTCATTCACTCACGTAATAATGGAATAAAAGACTATTCCATTACAGTCCAGTTCCAGCCCCAGCTCCAGCTCCAGATCCAGATCCAGTACTTTTAGTCAACAAACCGGAGACAAAGAGTAATCCATCCTTGAAAGAAACTTATTCCAGCAGTTGAATCCCAAATTTGACTTTGTGTACAAACAAAAGTGTAGGCTTAATTCTGATAGACTCTGGATTCTAGATTCTAGATTCTAGTTTTTGAACTACACATTCTTGCAGTAGACAGGAGACTTATTTCATGTTGGTGGTTCTCCCTCTGTCACTGTCAACTCTAAGAATTCTCATCTACAGTTTAAACTACTGCTATTGATAATATTAATTCTACATTCTATATGTAATATGTACCATACAATAGAATGTAGACTTGATGTGAAACTTTTTCTTGGTTGAAAAGTGAAACCCGTCAACCTTTCTCCATCTATTTTCTATTTTATATGTATGTGTACTACTCCTTGTTTTCTCCTTGTTGTTTTGGTCAAGAACTGAAAATGGGACACAGAGACAGGGACAAAGACAGAGTCAAAGGAAAATGGAATAGAATGACTGACGATGAGTATTTTCCCGAGGAATACAATTTAGATTTCTCTTTGGTGATTTCTGCCAATTCCAATTTTTTCTTCTCTTCTAGTTTCTAGTTTCTAGTCTATATTCTATAGTCTTCTCCTCTGATGGATCATGTATCATGTCTAGGGAATAGGGAATACGGAATAGGGGATCGATAATAATTACAAGTGAAACAGGATAAAAGAGGACAGCAGGAGAAGAAAAAGTGCAGTCATGCAAAAAAAATCCGTCCAATTTCCGCAAATACCTACCACAATTGTTCATTCTAGATCCTACAGTTACAGTTAGAGTTTAGTCTGGATTCTAGATCCAGAGAAACAGTAATCACAAAGGATGTTTGACTCTGACTTTTTCAACAGCCTTGTACAAAGAATTCTACACTCTATACTTCATTCTAGATACCTTTTGTACTCTATAGAAAAAGTGTTTGGGGGAAAATAAAGCACTCAACATCAAAGTAAACGTTTCAAGTTACAACCTTTCAAGTTTGACGCTTCAAAATACATGAGCACAGTACACAGTACACGTGTCCTAAGTCCTAAATCATGGCATCACAGGAAAAATTTAAATCTACATCTAGAATCTAGATGTAGATTCAGATCCAAACCCAACCTTGAAAAATATACTATATTATGCAAAATGTGCCTTTGGGGACCAAACAAACAAAATTTCTGATCGACTCGTTTGTTGCTGAACCTACAAAAAAATGAAAAATATCGATATTGATATTGACCAGTGTACACAGCTATAATATGAGGGAAAATAGAGAAAATAGGCATGCCTCCTATTTAGTTCTCCGTGTTTTCCCAGAAGTTAGAAGCATCCAATTTTTGTTGCAGGAAATGCAATGCAAATGGGAGAAAAACATGAAATGTAATGCCGTAAAATCATGTCAAGATCAAAATTCATAAGAAAATTGAAGAGTCGTTTGTAGTTTGTACTCGTGGTGGTTGGAGGCTGTATGATTTTTTTGGCATTTATTCAGATCAATGTCAGAGTCAGCGATGCTGACGTGTTTACTTTAAATAATCAAAAGTACACTTTTGACAATTGACAATGCACCAGTCACAATCTATTCCTTGCTAACAAACAAACAGAACCTACCAAAATATAGTATATATACTTTCTGCACAGGAACAAAATTTGCGTTTATTTAAGCATCTAAAATAGGATAGCTTTGTGGCATATGGTAAAGAGAAGATACAAGATGAAAATTCATATCAAAAGGGTTTTTTTTTACTTCATTTGTAAATGATACCAGTCCATCACTTGGGCTGTTTTATATAGAAAGTAAATTTTAATTGAAAATAAAAAAGATGCATGAAATTTTTAGGTATTGTACTTACGGTCTCCGTTTTCATCCGAGTCGTTTCCTATACTACTAAGAACACGATCACTAGTAGCAGGGATGCAAGTACTGCTTAGATCACTATCGACAGGCTTCCAACTCCCGTCCTGCTCACACTTGATCCGGCCACAATTCGGATGGTGTGCACAGTTGAGGGTATAGCCAAAATCACAGATAGGTTTCATCAGCGCACCCACTGGGTACATTGAAGAAGACGAACTATACGACATGCTGGAGCTCGACGGCACCGAGTCACTAACTAATGTGAATGCCCCCAAAATTATTGATGGTGGCCGTGAACAATGTCCATCCAGATGAGGTACTGCAAGTAAAAAAAACAAAAGACAAAAAGACATACATTGATTAATTTCAACTGGTCCAATAGGTAATCTTCTAGGTTCATCTTATTTTTCTTATTTCAAGAAGAAAAAGACGGATCTTGATCAATCTTAATCAGGGCACAAAACCGTGTATTTTGTATCTTACACGTTTTATATGAACTAAACTTGTATTTTTTACACACCTCACATTACATTATACATTATACAAATATTATGACCTGACTAAAATCAATTATCAACTTTTTTTCTTTTCACAGTTAATGGCTGAATGCCGAATTTTCCTACCATCATCACATTATGTTTTGGTGCTTTTGGTGCTTTTGTATTCGGAATTCGGTATTTGGTAGTTTGAGCTTTGGCTTTATGCAAACTTAAAAGCCAAGTTATAATGGTCACCTCTAATATAATTGTGATAGAAATGGGAGTAATGTCCCTAAATTTGAGACATCATCACTATTCACTATTCAGCATTCACCATTCACCCTTGTATAATGTATAATGTATGTAATCTAGATAAATTCTTGAGAAAACTTTCCTTACTACAATATTTGTGTGGAGAGTGGAGAGTGTGGAGTGGGGAAATAAACGACATAATCTTATTTGTGGCAAGGAAAATTTCGGGGAAACTTCAACTTTTGCTTTTGTAAAATATAGATAAAGGTAGATGTACATATAATGTATAATGTATAATGTGTAGAGTGTAGAGTGTAGAGTGTAGAGCATGTCAACAACTGGAAAAGGAACGGAAATTTGTCTCGATTCACCAATCTAATGATAATAAAGATAATAATATAGGAAAGGGGAAAACGTGATACATACATGTATAACACTGTCATTTCCTCTATAGATTCTAGATTCTAGACTCTTGATTCTAGACCAAACCAATAGCCACATCTCCAATCTACATTCAAGGAGAAAGGAGAAAGTGGTTGACTGAAACTTTGAGTCAAGCCATAACGTGTGCAATTTTCCTTCTCTTTCTATGTATACTTTTCTCGGTTTGGTTTTCGTTTTCACGCTCTTTCTCCTTCTCTTCCTCCCGCTGTCTCCTCTCGGAACCCAAATAATTGACCATAAAGATTTATGTGGCCGGTGCAATGAGCCAGATAGAAAATCTCTGAGGACTGGAATTCATAGTGCACATTCCATTATACATTATACATAATACTCTATGGATTCTATTCCAGATTTTACACTCAATGTACAGTGTACAGTGTACATTGTACAATGGACTATGGACGCACACAACCTTGGAGGATGCGGAATGATTATTTCACAGTTTCAATTCAGGATCAAGTTCAAGAATCAAGCATCAAGAATCAAGAATAAAAATACCCAGACGGGCATAAAATGTTTCTTTCCCCCCTTTTTTTCTAACTTCTAACCATTGAATAATCTTGCTTTTTTATGGATTACGTGCAAATTTGATCTTAGTAAAGAAAAAAAAAGAAAAAAAGAAAGAGAGTCAATGAACGCATTTTATTTTATTGTATTTTGTACAAAAACTCGGGAAAATTAGTATTTTAAAGGTTCCAGAGTCAACTGTACTCATACATCGATTAAGGTGAATAAAATGGATTATTTTTACCCTTGCCTATTGAAATAGGAAATCATGTGAGGTAAAACTTCAAAAGTAATAATAATAGTAATTGATTTTTGAATTCCTATTTGTATTTTAAAATTCGTCTTCTCCAGGACAAACAAGCAAACAAACAAACAAATAGAAGTTTTCGGTTGAGTGTACATATATTGAGAATGTTGAATATTGAGATTTGAGATAGATGTAAAGAATGAATAATAATATGTAATTTGTTCCATAATTTTTGATAGAGGATATAAAAGCCTGGAAAAAAGGGTGATAAGCGTGCTCCAGGTTCAAATTATCTGTAAATGTTCCGTGGTTTTTTCAATCTTTATTCTGGATTCTACCGCGTTGGAACCAAATTGAAAGTTTCCCCATCAAAATCATAATCTGATTGTTAGATGTGAATAGCTTGACTAACAAGTCTGTGCATTGTGTATTGTGTATGTTATGTGTTATGTGGTTATTAATTGTTGATTGTTGATCGTTACTACAGATGAATGGATGGAAGAAACAAGTTGAGAGTCCGTGCACGAATTTATCTTGTCATCTATAAATACCGAGTACCGAGTACACACCAAAATCCACATATTTTCCATAATAATACAGATAGTACAACAATACTTGTCTAGTAACAAGTAAACGGAAAGTAGTGGAATTCTTATCATATTTTGTTCATTCGTGCGGGCTAGGTTTCTTTAATCATGAACTGTGTGTAATATTATGTATACACCGAAAACCGATCGTTGGATATTCTATGTAAAAATTACTTAACTACAGACCCCAAACCACAAGCCTCTCGTAAAGGCGTCACCTACCACAAATTAATTATGAGTAACATATAAAACCTTTTGAGAGCGGGTAAGATATGATTTTTTTTACTGCGCATCAAATATCAAAGATCAACGTACTACTGCTATTTCATATTTGATAGAAATCCAAGTAGTAATCAACAAAATGTCTTGGAGGAAAATGAAGAGGGGGAAATATTCCATTGAGTCTTCAGTTCATACATCATCGTTCATCGTACTTACAGATTTTATTCGTATTATTCATTCTTCATTATCCACTTTCTATTTTCTATTTAGATATTAGAAAAGTACCGCGGATAAATAGGGTAATAATTAAAGCGGGGTCACCTTTGCCAAAGTAATTAAATGATATCGGTCGACATTATCGAGAATTCGAGAATAGGCGTTGGGTTCACATGAAAGTGTTCTTGGTAGGTGCTGATACGGATTTAATTAAAAAGAAAACTTGTTCATTTTCTCCCAGTTCTGAGTCAACTATCAACTATCAAATATCAAGTGTTCCATCGATTACATTTTTTAGGCATTCCTTTTTTCCTTTGAATAAAAGGTATGGAAATGAGAAACGAGCAAAGCAAAATCAAACTTTGAAAATATTTTCAGAGATTGGACATTAGACATTGATTGAAAAACAGGATATTTTTACATCATGATATTATATTTTGAACTACCTGCTTTTATCATTACAAAGACTTACAAAGACCAGGGTCTTTTTGTCCTCCTTTCTTTTCTTTTCTTTCACCTTTTGTCACGGACGTTGTGTATTTTTTCATTACGTGTACTACCTACTACTTTTGTTTTCTCCATATCGATTTTGTAGATTGTTCGAAGAACGGAGCATTCAAATTTTGGAGGCTCGATCAATATTATTAAATGATGTGATATTGGATATTGGAGAAAGACATCATGTAATACCATGTACAATGCCATTTGAAACTTGGATATTATAAGTTTGTCATAACACGACACCAAAAACCCCATCGCCCATTGCAACAACATTTCCATTAGCTAGAGAAAATTTGTACTGGTATTTAATTTGAATTGATATTTAATATTTGATGTTTGCATTTGAATTTCCTCAACTACATTTCGTGACAAACTCAATTTACCTGATTACTTTTATTTAATTAGAAAGTTTGACAGGGTCATGGTTTTTGAGATTCCAGAGTATAAAAATAATGGTAATTTTGCATGGAAGAGTGTCGTATGTAATTCAATTATCACTTGCATAATATGTACCGTCATGTACTGTCATCTTCTCTCTAGTATGTGTACTGTGTACTCCGTAAATGTGCATATTATATTCAGGTATTATTCAAAAAAGATTGCTAAAAACTCCCGAATTTTCATATGCATAAGTTCTTGTGCTAGTGTAAGATGATGGTATAAAAATTTCTGAAGCCTAAAGTCTGGAAGAGTGATGAAAAGAAAACTTTGCTTTTATTTCGCCAAGAAAACATCCTAAAAGTATTTTTATGGATTATTTGAATGACAACAACTTTTCTTCCCTTGTCCATTTTTTGCAGGTCTGTAAATTATTGTGAGCCATCTTCACAAACTACAAACTGCAACTATAGAATCTACAACTTTTCTGAATTCCCATCAGAGAAAAATGACAGCTGAAATAAAAGATGGAAAACTGAAACAGAAGCAGAGGTTGATGTTGATCCAGTTGTACCAAGTGAATTTCAACTGAAGCCTTTAAGCTCTCAGACTCCTCGTCTCGTCTTTACCATCGACCTTGAATGTTTTTCTACATTCTACATTGTACAGATATGTAACTACTCTTGATACTTGATACAATTACTTGATTTCTCAATGAAGGTTCTTCAATTTCCTTGCCTCGATACTGGATGCAATTTCACGTGTCGCACGATACTTGATACTTGATTGACCCGCGACTTACGTTTTCAGGAAGGAATGGTGAAAAAGGGCTTGTTTAGAATTTAAAGTTACAAATTACCAATACACTGTACTGCTCCGAGTGAAATACTGTATTGCACTGAATACTAAAAACAGTACAGCTTACAACTTACCACGCATCACGCCACGTCATGAATCATGATCCTGTTAAACTTTTGAAGAACCTCAAAGACTGAGTCTTCCACATGCTTTGAAGTTGGAAGGCGTAGACTAGACTGGATACTAGAGAGTGCTGACGTGTGTGATGATTTTGGAATTACAATAATTGTAAATTTTATTCAGGCCTCAAAACTCAAAACATAAACGGTATTTCACCGACTCGTACAAAATTTTCCAAAAATGTAGGAAACTTGAAGCACGCACAGTATTCGATTTTCTTCACATTCATGTTTAAGAATTTCTCAAAATCAGCCCTCACTATTCACATCAAAAATCAAAACTCGATGTTCAAAACGGACGGTTTAGCGTGTGGATTTATAATTTGTTGTTAATAATAAAATTGGACTTTGTTCCTCATTCCTCAATCTTATAAATTCAACCTTTAGTCCAATACCTCTAATTATGCTAACAATGAGAGTTGGAGGTAAAAAGTAAAAGATAGAGACTGTGAGGAGGGAAGTATTTTCTCTTTTATGCATTATGTATTTTTAATATAAATGTATGGGTAATGGATACATAGGAAATCTTTGGAATGCAAGGCATTTGAAGATTTTGTTTTCTGTATGTAAATGCATATCATATGCATGTGTGTAAATGTAGTATACATTTAGTGAATAGTGAATGGTGAATAGTGAGTACAAAGTACAAAGGAGATCACATGATTAAACAATATTAATGTGGCAGAGCAAGTGTGGAAAATTGTACTTTTTGTACTTGACCCTGTGTGTGAACTACATGAGCCATGTATCATGACCTCCTGGATCGTCGTCGACACTTTGGTCAATTGTGGTCGACTGGAATCATGATAATAATCCGGTGTGGCAGTCACATCTCGCCAAACACACACAATAATGTTCATGGATACTTTTATATGTGTAATATCTACTGTACATTGTGCATTGTACATGCGTCTTGGTATTCTCATGTCTTGTGTATTCAGTATTCACAGATGCCCAAGTATTTGTATGTCCTTACAACTTTCATCAGAATCCCTAATGCTCTATTCATTGACTTGGATGAACACACACATGAAACTCAGCAGAGAGGCGTGAAAGAAATGCCTGAAGAGACAAAAAATGTACAACTCTACACACACACTCACACTCAACAGCTTGGCCCGAAAAAACCCTTCAAGTTCTTTAACACGTCTCTACACTCTACACTCTACACTAAAGATTGAACATACAATAGAGAAAAAAGGAAACGTAATGAAATGTGATGTAAGACGTAGTGTAATGCAAAGTTATAAAGCATAATGGTTTCCTTTTTTCCATGTTCAGTGTTCATGTTGTAGATTGTAGATTTACACAGTTAAAACAACTGACAGTCAACGTCACTATTTATTTCATTTCCCATTTAGTTATAAATTCCCTCACTAATTCATAAACATAACCCTATTGTAAATTGTAATTTCATCATCTCCCTTGAGTTTTATACTTTATACTTTACATGCTCCTTTAATTCCTTACACACACAACTCATTTTTTGTTCATACGCTAGAATTTGTAAAACCTCGTTCTTTACGCGGACATTCTCATTCCCGTATCTTCCTATCTCATATTCTACATGGATCATTTTCAATGGAATGGGAAAAGTGTGTGAGCTTTATTATTATTCCTTATGGATTTTTACAGGTACTTGAATCTTTGAATGTTTGAATGTTGTGGACAGTATCATGCTGAGATGTTTACACTTTTCCCATTCATATTTAAATTTTAAATGAAAATACACAAAACAAAAAAAAGTATCTGGACAATTTTTGGATGCACACAGTTCCTGTACTATAAACTTTATGATTTTTAGCATTTTTTTTTGTATTTCTAAACTATTCTGGGATTCCAGGATTTCAGGATGTAGATTTGGAAAAGGTAAGAAAAATTTCAAAAAGTATCTACAATCTACATTGACAAAGTGCATGCAAAATAAAAAGGTGGTATATGAATCGGTTTTTTGTTTTGAGTTCTTATAGTTCTAAGTATTTGATGCATTTCATTTTGTCGTTGGTATGGAATTCATCATTATATTTCCAAAGTTTGAATGTACTGGAGGGAAATATGTACAAAAAGACAAGGGCTTTAACGCATAAACGGCAATGAAAGAGGAATATTCGTCTCGGCTCATCAATTCATCTAAAATTTAAAATTGTGGTGTGGAAAAGAGGACGTCGAGATTCGTCTTCGTCTGTGTCGTCCTCACTGACACATTTCATGGTCAAATGGGAAGGAAGAAAGGAGAAACCAACAAACACAACAGTGATGAAACAAGTCTAATCGCCTGCTTTAGTTGAAAAATACATCTACATATTACATATACATGGTTTTTCTCATCTTCCCTCCAACAACTGCAGTATTTTTTTTACTATATTTAAGGTGTCCTAAGTTCACGTTGTTACTGATTTCTATAAAAGTATTTCATTCCGTCAAAGGAATCCAGAATCTAATCTTCTTCCGCCAAAGGAAGATTGAATGAAATACATTTTGTTAATTCTTTTAGCTCATGTGCCCCACAAAACCTGATGTAAAGTTTTCGGTTTTAAATTCTTTGTCAAACGTCAAGTATCCTAGAATTTTTGAGCATATTATGAAAAATCAGCACAACCACGTCAAAATTGTCCGTGTTTTTTATACAAAACTTCAACAAAATCTTGTAGTTTGCAGTGGATATAAAACATGGTGCATGAAGCCTGAAGTTTACAAATGCAAAGAAGGTGATCCTCTAATCCTCTAATTGCAAAGCAAACAAAGCTGTTCTTTGTGCCACCGTAAACATTTCATGTTTCACATATCAAATATTAAATGTGAGAGATGAGAGATGAAATAAGAGCAAAATAAATACCTCCAAACAAGAATAAACAATAATCGTTAAGGTCTAAAGTTGAAAGTCAGTCGTCGGAGGATTTTAAGATTCTTAGCCTCAAGCCATATTTTTACTTGTACAAGTTTCAACTTGTAAATGTATAACATTTAAGATTGCCGAAATCATCCAGTTATCAATCTGCATCTACGTCTACACATGAATGTTTTGGATCTTCTTCAAGCTACAATACTCAAGATTTGAGATTCAAAATGATCAACATTCTCCTTCTCTATTTTTGTGACTTGTGGGTAAATAGTAAATAACTTGTGCCTGGTTCATTGTACATTGTATATAATATAGTAATGATTTACAAGTTAAAATTGAAAGCATGCAACATGCGTATTATTTATCTATTTATTTATGCGTCCACCTATTTATTTTACTTGAAACAGCATTAGGAGTTCCACTCACTCGGCCTCTCTTCACTTTCTATGATGCTCGATGATCAGTGATCAGAGATACTTGAAAGAAATGAAGTTGGACGGACCGAGGTAAATAATAAGGTAGTTGATGTTTCCTAAATAATTACATTTGTACACAGACATGTGTATCTTTTTTCTACTCCACACTCCACACTCCACACTTTTTCTCCATTTCTCATTCAGCTTCTGCTTCTGGCCTCTGGACTCTGGACTCTGGACTCTAGAATTGACGGTCAAGTCTCAGCATCTCTATCGCCGTTTCATGCTTGATGTTTGGTGTTTGAGTAAGTTGTTGTAATCAGTGAAATCTCTACATTTTGTACTAGATCAACTTAACCCATCTATTTTATACAGGCAACACATTTGCTAGCATAATAAAAGGCGTGTCAAGAGTCATGAGTAAAGTAACAATAATAATAATAATACACACTATCGGCTCTGACTTTTTTCTTGCTCATTTTTTACACATTAGAGATTGCTCACAGTTCTTAATGCTGGATTCTGGATTTTTGATTCTTGATTCTAAGTTCTAGTTTGTAGTACTTATCCAGGAAAAAATGAAGAATTTACCGAAAACCCAAGTTACGGCGTTGGAGAAGTTGAGGCGCGTATCAAAAATGTGTGCATGATAGCTGCATCAACACTGATAAGAAAAGTGAGCGAGCGAGCAAAAATAAATAACAAATCCGTATTAAAAGGCAAGTTTTACGTACATGTGTGTGTTGCTCCTTTTTTTCCACTCATGATTTATACTACCTCATGTAAATATCAAAGAGCCCTGGAGAATTGAAAAACCAATTCATGATATAAAACGTAACGTAAACGTAATATATTTTATACAACTTTACACATTTATGTATACATCATTGCATGTTTTCATATATATTTATAAATATAGCAAAGACATAAATTTTATGGAGGAAATCCAATCAAATTCAATGCCACTGCTTTAATTCGAAATTCAAACTGTCAACACTGAAACAGAAATAGAATTGCATTTTATTTTACACTTTATCCATATTTCTGTAGTATGCTTCATGTTTTACACTGAACTTGAAATTTTCTCCACTTTAAGACGACAGTTTTCAGTGTTCTGGCCCTAAAATTCTATGAATAAATTGAGCTAATAAAAGCTCATCAAAATTTAATAAGTCTTTTTTTCTTCATTTTTGTACGAATTTATTTTGCATATTACACAAGCTAGACATTTTTATGTAGAATGTAGAGCTGTTGATTGTTGATTGATGAATTATTTATTCGCTCTTGTCTTTTTTACAGAAATATAATTCAAAGAAATTACTTTAGTACCTAAAGTTAAATTTAGAAATTATACCCTGTGGACGTAGGACGTTCTGAATTTTGGGACTTTGAGAATTAGCAGTTTAAAGTTTTTCAACAAATGAATTAATTTAAATATATAAAGGTAATAAAATTGGCCATCGAGGGGATTCCACAAGTCTCAAGTTAATGAAACTCAAGTCAAATGATAAAGGGAGAGTGCGGAGGAAAGTGATAGAAATTCCATCTTCAACTAGCTCCGTTGCTCATTCTATTTTACTTTTGTTATTGCACACTTTTGTTTCTTCCCTCGTCTTACAGGTCTTTCACTTAAATCTTAGATATACTTCATCTTGACGCTCTGGAAATTAGTCTGGTATCTGGTACGAATTTCTATGCACAAGTCTCAACAAAGTTTCTACCAGTCCCTCGCTACTACTTATTCCTTTTCCGTTCTATTAAGAGTTAAGAGGTTCACTGGTACACTTTTAGAACATTTCTGATCAATCCTCTAGCTTCTGGTTTCTGATTTCTTCTCAGAACTTAAATATTTCGATTCAACTCACATCCAGAACTCAGATTTACAATACTCTCTAGACTTAGATGTTTTAGCACGTAATTCCAAGTAATAATTATTATTACCAATGACCAATTAACAATTAACAGCTAACCAAAAGTTACAAACTTGATTTTACTTTTATGAACAAAAGGGTCCATTGTCAATTGTACAATTGTGACTTGTGAGTTCATCCGTCATCAGTTTGTGATAATTACTCCAATGAGGAAACTTGGGCTCGTCTTAGACTTTGTTTTTTGTATTGAAAAAGCTAAAAGATCTTTTACTCAGTACTCGTACTATTTTCTACTACAAACTACAGATATAATAAAAAGTTTACTCATGGTTAGTTTCTTATTTTGGTTTTTATATGGATTTTTAGCATTGTTCAGATGTACAAAATTGATTATTAAAGTACATTAGAAAAGGGTGCCTTTCAGCTCCTTAATTCTCTAAATTTCAAGCAGATAAATCAGCAACCTTGGTTTATTTATTTGTGTATCGTGTAATATCTACAGAAGACCTGAGATAAAGTAATAGAAAAGAAGTAGAATTAACTTTACAGCTCAAAGAATTATGTAGTATGTGTAGTGTATACTGTATACTTTATACGTGTATCTTTGTACATGTGTAATGTAATGTCTAATTCCAAACTACATAATATGGAATGGAAGTAACAAGTTGTGTGTGGCTCAACTTTTTCGGAGAAGAAAATGTCAGAACTGGGCTGAGCAGAGCAGAGTAGAGCAGATCAGAGACAGAGACAGACATAAAAAAAAGTGGAGTAGAAAGGAAGCATATTGATTCCGTGTGCGTTGAACCTTGAAAAGTTTCCCCGTGATTTTTGACTAGTGACTAGTGACTACTGACTGCTGACTACTGACTAGAAGCTAGTGGTCGTCATCCGATTCCCATAGTCCTTACTTCTCCTCGATCTACTCCCATGCCCGAGATTGGGAATTGAAAGACTGGGAATGGGAAGGGAGACGAGGAAAGCTTTTACCAAGTCCTTCGCTCTCCATGTACTTTCCCTATTGAACTAACCACACGATTGGGTATAGGGGCAAATACTTAGTGTTTAGTAGATACTTATGTACTATGTATAATGTACATTGTGCATGTATGATGTCATATGCAGATAAGTGTAGACAAGGAAACAACATATGTTGAATTTTGAGTTGTATGTATGTCCAGCTTCCAGCATTCTTCGTTCCCTTTCTTTTCCTTGTTCAGAAGGAACAAGTTGAAGTTGAAGCTGGAAGCTGGAATTTCAAGGGAAAGAGAGTTTGAGTTAAACTCTACAACTATAAAAACCTTCAGAGTCAGAACCAAAAGGAAAAGGCAAGAGGAAAAACCCGAATGTGAAACATTGAATCTGTACATTGTACACTGTGCATATCCAATCCACAATCCACGCACACATGTAGCCATCCTTTACACACTCAGAGAGCGAAAGAGCAAGCAGGAGAAAGCTCACCATTCCATCCTCCATACTTCATGTGGATCAATAGTTTGGGTCAGACTTGAGTCTTGAGTCTTGAGACTTGAGAGCTGGCTGTTGCATCTTGTTCGTCTTCGCCTCTCCTCCCATACATTTCCCATACATTCATACACTTTCACCGTTCACTGCTCAACTAAAAATATCTCGTGGATACGTAAATGCTACACATTTTTGGTACTCGTATTCCTATTCGTATTCCTACACAGTTTCCAGTTTCCATCCTCATACACAATGAGAACAACCATATATTATTAGTGGGAAAGCTGTGTACTGTGTATTCTACAGTGTATAGGAATCCGCTCATGTTTTCTCTTTAGCTTTGTTCATTGTACACTATGACTACTGTATTGGAGATTGGAGCTTTGTTAGCGGAGTGATGCAAAGAATATGTACAATGTAAAATGTACAAAGTACAGTGAACATGAGACAGGTCGATTGTATATCAGTACAACTCCTCAAGATCTGGATGTAGAACGTAGAATGTAGAAGAAAGTGGAGAAAGAAAGGAGGAAAGAAACTGGAAAAGCTCAGCGTTTCAACCTGTCCTCTCTCTCTCTTGAAATACAATGTAAAATGAACAACTGAGAGTATTTTTGGAGCTAGCTGCTATTATTTAGAAGTCCCAGTGTATGTATAATATATACTGTATAATGTATATTGTATGCTGGACTTGTCTTACTTTCCCTTCGTTTTCCTGTGATTTTGATACATGAAACATTCAAGCATGCTTTCGCTATAAAGTATATAGTCTACAGATATTCACTCTCAAGTCTCGAGTTGTTAATATGAATGTTCGTACATCTACTTGGAAGAGGGAAGAGAGTAAAAGTAGTATTTTTTAGAGTGCAGTGTAAAAATATATGTATACTTTTTAGTTTATACTTGATACTTTGTGTATTGTGTACTGTGTACTTGAGGATTCTGGATGGAACTAAATAGAATGTTTCATCTCTTCTTTGTTTTTGTTGTTGTATCTCACGCTGGTTTTTCATACTCTTGTATTTTCATTTCCATTTCTACTTGATTTTCTCCTTGTGCACTTGCTACTTGTCTCGTCTTTTCTGCAGAAGCAAGTCCTTCTACATTCTACATACATATGTAGCTCCTCTTCATCTCCAGCTCTGCTCTTCAAGTATTTACTTAAATTTGGATGGTACTTGCTCAAAACTCTTAGTAGTACCGCTATTGTTTTGTATGACTGTACAGTGTACAGCATTCTAATATTCTATTTCTAGTATTCTAGTATTCTAGTATTTGAGCAGTCCAGGATTCTAGAATTCTAGGATTCTAGGATTTTTAATCTAGGTTTTTCACAAGAAAAGATCTCAGTGTTCTCAGTCCTTGTGTAAATTACACAATGTGTAGCAACAACTTACCGTTATTATGACTATCATTATTACTATTATTATTATTATCATCATTGTTATTACTGTTATTATTACAACCGGGTTTCCTCCGCAAATACACGTTGTACGTTATGTATGACAAAACGAAGTTCATGTGTTGGTGTTTGTGTTTGTGTTTCTACTTGGCCTTGTGGATGAGTGGGAAAATGATCTAGATAAACTTTCTTCTTGGTCTTTTAACATTTTCTTAAATGTTTACTCTCTTCTATTTTCTATCCATCTAAAGTCTAGAGTCTAGAGTCTACAGTTTGCAGTTTACATTCTACATTCTACATAGAGGAGATGAACCCCATCCAGATTTTTTGATGATTTCATTTGAAAAAAAAAATATGAAGAGGTTGAAGAAAGTTCTCTGCTGGAGAAAGGTCACAACATAAAAGCTTACATGAAATGCCCATTAGGCTGTGAGAAACTGTTCTAGTCTACAGTCTCCAATCTCTAGTTCAACTTGGAGTAAAGAGTCGAAAGTCTAGAATGTAGAATGTAGAAGAAAGAGTCTAGAATAAAGCGTCTCCAGTAAAATTAAATTACCATAAATTTTACTCTGTCATTTCAACACAAAGCGATACTTTTGTCTTGTACTTTGTTTTTGTTGTGTCTTTCACACAGTCTCATTCTCTCGTCTTTGTCCAATGTTTGTTCATGTATTTATGATACCTTTTAATACAAGAGCTTCATTCTCTCTTTATTTCCCCATCATAATATTGTCATCAACATCAAAAAATGAAAGAAGGAACCCAAGGTTGTTTTTGATCTTTTCACTTTTTACAGTTATTATATTAAGTTGAAAAGATGTGCATGTCAGCCTTTTTTGGTTTAGTAAGAGAAAAATCCATACAAATGTCTCTCTCTCTCTCTCTTTGTTTGCGTGGGTACATTTTTCTTAAATTACAGGTATTATTAGCAAAACGACATTAGGATGTTCTCCTATAGAGAATGCTCTGTCTGGTAAAATGTATTTTTCATGTTGTCTTTATTTTCTTTCTTCACTTGAGTTTTCATTTTTGATTGATCAACAAAGATGCTTTTGCAAAAGTTTAATGGAGGAGAATTTTATTTTAGAATTTTTTGAGACACAAAAACCTAACAATTTATGCAGACAACTTTGTATTTACGATAAACTGTTTTTTTCTTGTTTTTAAAATGCCAAGGTGATACATCAAAGATTAAAGAGAACAAAAGATGAAAAAAGAGGAGGTTTCATGTAAAATTGTCTACATGATAAAAAAAAACTAGAACGGTTTGACAGAAATTTCAAGATGAAGACGGATTAACCTTTTTGTCTGGTTTTTCTAAAATACGTAATGTGTGTCAGAGGGTTTAAAGTATTTTTTTTTTACCAGAACTTGCTTTTTGCATCAGAGTAGATAAAAATTTAGCTTAAATCAAAATGACAAAACGCAGGATACGACATGACATGATTCTTGCTACATGCTGAGCCTTAATGAGACGTGACATACTTAGGTTATCAGATTGATTTTAAGTAAAACAGCTTGTAAAAGTAATGAGAATGAAATGGAAATTTTGTTATCTTTTAGATTTTACATGCCCTTGCACTAAAAATAAATACATCACAAAACTTATGTACAAAGGAAAGAGAGTATAGTAAATGAAAGGAGCCAAGAAATATGGAACGAGAATGGACGAGAAAACTCATTGTCGGATTGAAGAGGAAAGAAGGTAATTAAAATTTTCCTGATAACAAACGACGTCGTAAACAATATGAAAGACAAGGAATAAGATTTGAAAGATCCTTTGCAGCTCTTTTTTTGCCATTTTGCTCTTTCGTCTTTCATTTTTCGTTTTTCGTCCTTGGTCGTCATTTTATTTTCTCTTTTCATCTTGTACACAATGAAGTTATCAAGGAAAAATAAATGACTTGTCAGTTGTCAATTCTCAGGTTTTCTTTCTAATTTTCCAAGATGAGATCAAGATATGTCGTTGACAGTCCTGAGATATAAGATGTAAGTTATACCAACTTGTTTAGCTTTTGTGTCTCATCTCATCTCATTTTCCCTTTTCATACTTCATACTGATCCGTGCAATTCATTTCACTGAAGGATGTGTGTCCAATGCACACAGAGCACAGAGCATCATTTCTTCATGTTAATCTAAATGGAGTACTTTAAATGGTTTTAGTAATCCTCCAAAAGAAGATGTAAATACAAACGTCAAAGTCGGTGCAAAAGCACATTTCATTTCGAGAACTAATTT